>JASAND010027487.1:0-53043 GCA_030248195.1 Trissonchulus latispiculum | reverse complement strand
GCTTCACCAACAATCTGAAGCTTTCCCATTAAGGAAAAAGCTTCCCCGCATTTTCCTACACTCTCAAAGCATAACGTCTTATAAAGGATCCCAAACGCACCTGCTGTAAGCTAATCTTCCCCGGCGGCATGACACGTACACCATTATCAACATAGGAGGATACAGGCGTCGAAAGATTGTTATCACCAGGATTAGAGCTCATCATTGCCACCGATGGTCACACTGTTACTGACAAAAATCGACAACAGACGTCGATACTGTTACAGCACCGCTGACAGATCCATGCATACTGTTCTGGTGTGAAGAGTGAAGGGACATCGGAACATGAACTGATCGATGAGCAGCACCTGGTGGGCAACCGCCACTGGATGACCCACTCAGGGACACGACAGTGGTGGAAGAGGGACCCGCAGGAACAGCGGATGGGGACTCCTTTGCTCCCCCCAAGCCAGCAGCGGCATTGAACCGGCCGCCTTCACCGCGAGATCGAGCTAGAGCATGATGGTGTCGAGATTCATGCAGATATTTCTGCAACAAAACCAGGGACAATATTGTCGTATAGTTTTGAAAATCTATCAACACACTAACAAACGCAAAAAAACTGGGAGGGGAGCCCACCCCACCTGTGGGGGGGGGGTAACCAAAAAGTGGGGGGGGGAACTAAAATACTGTAAAAATCGAATGTTTTCTAGGTATACTGCTACGACTAAGCGCTGGAAAGTGCTCAAAAATCAAGTTTTAGTACCAAAATAGACGATTTTTGACCAAAGAAGTTCGGCGCAGCCGGAAGAACTTTGTAAATGGTGACCAAAAATCCTTAAAATTTGGCATTTTCTGAAAATAAAGTTGGTACGTAACCTAATTTTACTATAATTTTCTGGGCACCTTATAGTGAGTGGGGGGCAGCACAAAAACGTAGGGGAGGGTTGAGTGGGGGAACCCAAAAAGTGGGGGGGGAGCGCCCCCACTAAAATACAGAACGTCTACCTACATAAAGAAATATTGAAAGTCACTAAGGAAAAGCCTTAATCCGAAACAGGAGAGAGCGAATGGGCGCTGTGAGCGCCCTTGTCCAAGGAAAACCTGGAACTCCTTCCTGCCTGTTTGCCCAAGAAGGACAGCCAGTTCGGCTGCATATGTGCAGCGACATAATCAGACAAGGTAATTTTGATGTAAACGTCTATCTACACTTATTTAAAGAGAAGGGGGAGGGTGAGGTGGGAAGTCCCAGAAGCCGAAAAATTGTCAAAATTTCATTTTTTCCTTACGTTTTCTAAAAATTTACGGCTTCCCCGGATTTTTAAAAATAATTAAGTTTTAAAACACAAAACTATATATATACGTATATAGCAATTTTTGTTTATTTTTAACCACACAAATGGCAAAATCTAGAAAATACAAAAATCCCCGCAACTGCGACGAGAAAACCTTCCCCTTGAATTGTGGGTTAGAAATAAGCCAGCGCGTGGTCTAGAAACTGCAGAAAACAAATGAAATTAGATTGCAGAAGGGGTTATTCAAAAAGTCGGCATGCTCTCGAAAAATTATATTGTTTCCCATAAAATGTACAAAACAGGCTGGGCTACAGTTACCAGAATTTAAATGAAAGTAGAATGATCACAAAAGATAATCAATTTTTACCTTTCGTTCTCGACTTATTCTACCCTCAGCTTCAAGTCTAGCCCTGGCAGCTCGTCGTTTCAGAATTCTATGATACTGCTTAGCATTAACGTAAAGCGGTTGTTCCTCTTCTGGCTGTACTGATGTGGCGACAGTGGGCTGGACACTTGCAGCTCCACTAAACACGTTGGGAGGTGAGTTGACAGAAACAACATTAGCCACAGGTGTTGCCGGCTGTCGAGCAACGCCACCATTAAACAGAGAAGCCAGCTGCTGTACTTGTGCGGGATTGTTGACTTGTAGCTAAAATACGCATATGCGTAGGTAGCCTTGCTTAGGTCAGTGCACAATAAATTTCTAAACATAGCAAATGTTACCAACACAGTAGCATAAACGACTAAGGTTAACTGTCAACTTAACGAGAGTTATGTCATTATGTCATGGCAGCTAAGTTTAAACCGGGAATCATAACACAGACTTGCTTAAACACAATAGAGACCTTCACGGGTCATCCAATAACCTCTGTAAGCAATATCTTAACCTTCAGACAAGCTCCAGTTTAATGTTTTCACAGAATGTTTGGGTTAATTGATTGTGCGTCTGCTGCGTTTACATAAAAGCCCATGTTAGTTTACAAGGCAGTGTATTTGAATGTTTTACTTTTCAAGATTTGGCAAATTTAAATTCCAAATGAAATAATCTGTATTTCATAAAGTGTACGCCAAATTTTTCAAATCCATAGAAACAGTATTACTAACTTAATATATATATATATACATGTGGAACAAATTTCATTTACCCACATTTAAGTTATCATGAGGATGTACATGTAGATAAGCAAAATATTATATAAATCTAAACTAACAGAATCTCAATCTGAAAGATATCAGAAAAGATGAGTTTGATGAAAGCAAAGAAAACAGCTGCAGATGTTGAAAGTTTACATGGAATAGATTTACGGAAAATATATAAATTGATTAATTAATAACAAGCGCGAAATTAAAACTTTTTATCTAAAAATTTAAAAATTAAAAATTCAAAAACTTTAAAAATCAATTCTTAAAAGAAGTATTCGTATCGAGTTGTAGTTGTATTAAATTTTTTCATTTATGTAGCAAATGGACAAATTGTCTCCAGAAAAAAAGAACCGTCTTGAGAAGTAGAAGAACGTAGCCCTTAGAAAATGGAAATGTTTAAAAACTTGAGTATACGTACGTATATATATATACGACAACTAGAAAATTCATTTTATATATACAGTCTTACATACTGTACGGAGATAGTATACAGTTCTCAGAAAAATCATACATTCAAATTTTTCTTTAGTTGCAGCTTCAAAGCTTGAAAAAGGCTGCTCCGCGTACCCAGAGCCCCGAAGCTCCGTAGCACCGAAAATCGGAGCTCCGGCGCACATCACTAGAAATGATAATAAAATTTGGCATCTCAACGAGAATTCAGAATTGGTGTGGTGTGGCAAAAACCTTAAAAACAATAGTTTCGAGATTTGCCTGAGATTATTTAAAGTTTCTCTTTGAAAAACACTTTACCTCCGGCGGCCGGAGCCGATCCCTACTGGGAGTATATATGACCCAGGAAGGTTTCGAGGGGACTTGTACCTTACGTATGTAATGTAGGAATAAATTGTTAATTCTAACATGAACTTTCTAGGCGAAAAAAGTGGGGGTGGGGAGAGTGGAGGGGAATCGAAAAGTGGGAGAGTCACAAGTGGTCTAAAATCGGTAAAAATGCAGTGTTTTCTACATATATACAAGAAAGTAAAATGCTCCTCCGGAGCATGGAAAAGTAATATGGGTGGATAGGGTGAGGTTGCGAAATCAAGAGAGGACTAGTTTTGAAAATGCTTAATATGGGCACAGCGTCGCCGAACAACCCATATTCGCGGGCTGTAAAAATTATAGTCAAGCGGGAAAAAACCCACTTTTCAGATTTTTGGCCAGAACTTTTTACTGGTTTGAGATATTGAAATACTGACTATACAGGCTGCTAGGCCTAGTCGTAAGCTTTCTTATGAGCTATAGAACACCTCTCTAGGGTGCGCCGTTAGTGAGAAAAATTGTCCCAAACTGGCGGGAAAAAACCCAATGCGGGAAAAAAACCCATATGCGGGAAAAAACCCACCCCGAAAATTTTTTGGCAAGTTGCCAGGAGCATTTCTAACCGTTCCAAATGAAAGAGCGGGTTGTTTTTAGTACAACTGCATCAAAATATATTAGTTTTTGTTGAAAAATTGAGGTCATAGTGACTTTTGAAAATTTGGTATGTTTAACACATATATAAACATAGGCAAATTTTGGAAATTTTTTAAAATTGTTTATTTTCGGCATTTTCAGCATCCTATCGTATAGAAAACGTGTTTTTCTTGTATTTAGAGCCAAACTAGACCCATTTTAAGGCAAAAATAAGCATTTTTGGACAAATTGAAATTTTGGCTTGAAATGGCACCATGTCCGATTTTGACCCCCTGGACCTCCCATAACAGATCTAACCCAGGTAAAACCTATACCAATTTAATCTATAGGCTCTATTAAACAAATGTATGTATTCGTTTGACCTTTCCTGCCAATGCTTAGAAAAATTTTCAATTTTGAAAAGTGGATTTTTTCCCGCATGTGGGTTTTTTCCGCCAACTCTAGGTCTGGCATTTTTTAGTGGGGGGGGGGGTGGGGGGGCCCCCCCCCCTACTTTTCGGTTCCCCCCTCCACTTTTCGGAACCCCTCCCCACTTTCTGCCCTGCCCAGCCTTTTCGGCAAGCCCCTACCCACTTTTTTGGTGGTCGCACAAAAGTGTCAAAAAATTAGGTTTTTGAGGTCAAATTTTCAAAAATTTTTTCAGTTTTTAGCTAATTTATGGACTTATAAGCTCATTTTAAGCTTAAAAACAGCAATTTTTTGCGTTTTTACCTTAAAAATGCTAATTTTTCGCTAAAAATTTCGGTATATTTTACTTTTGGCTCGCCCCCCCCCCCCCACTTTTCGGAAGCCCCCCCCCCACTTCTCCCCTCCTTAAGGGGGGGCAAACCCCCACTCGTCAAAACCCTAAAAAAAAAATGCCAGTAGGTCACCCCCAGGTCGCACCGGAGGGGTTAGAGCAGTGTGGCATATATCATTATGATGCGCAACAGATGCCCTACACATACATACAATCCGCTTTGGTCTAAGTCTTTCCAGTAGTTCAGGGTGGCTAGGCAAATTTTGCCAAATTTCGGTACTTGGACGGACCAAAATTTTCGAAAATTTCAAAGTCCCAAAAAATTTGCTGGGAAGCAGTGGGAGCGACAATAATACACCCTCCAGGGTTATTTTGGATGCTCTTCAAGATAGGCTATTAAAATCCTAGATAGCTCATACCGGTAAGCCCACACTGGGGTGGGTTTTTTCCCCGCATTGGCGAGTAGGGTTTTTTCCCGCTTGACTATATATATACAATCATCTATATCAATTTCTAGACTATAAATTATAGCTCCAGATTCTAAATTAGATGATATAATCTATATCCGCATATTCGTACCTCAATATTCGTATTAGGTACTTATTCGTAGTCATTTTGGCGCTAAATAGTGAAAAGGCGAATTTTTGGCCCTGTATTTTTTTTTCGACCCCGTGTATTTTTTTTTCGATTTGGGTCCGAAAAAAAAATACAGTCAATTTTCAAAATTTTTCTGAAAGCACAGGCCTTGCCCGGGAACTTTGGGCATGGGAAGAAACTAGACCCCACCCGACACATGCTGGGCCATATCCAGGATCTCTACGGCAATCCTATAAAAAGTTATCCAAAAAGTTGCCAAATCGTATTTTTTTTTCGAACCTTTACTATATATATAGTCAGACTTTTCCTTCGAGAAAGTCTAAGCTTACTGTTCATTTTATGCATTTATACAGACAGCATATTTAAAGAATAATTTTATAGCGATTGTCCTTGACTGCAACCCTGCCGGATTGAACCAATAGTTTTACCGCCACATCCCTATGTTTCTGTCCGATACTTGTCATAGTCCAACTAAATTTAAGGTATATAGCTAGCCTAAAACTGCCCAGGCAAACAACTACTATATATATATCTTGCAGATTACCTATTCAACATTTTTCACTCTAATGTTGGCCGTTCTATATGTATGTGACAAACGCTGAAGGAGCGGCATGCGAGAATATGGGTTGTTCGGCGACGCTGTGCCCATATTAGTTCGCCCACAACCTAGTCCTCCTTTCTTTCAGAACCTAGCCCCATATTAAGCATTTTCAAAACTAGTGCTCTCTTGATTTCGCAACCTCACCCTATCCACCCATATTACTTTTCCATGCTCCGGAGGAGCATTTTACTTTCTTGTCCTCTTAGCACTTTAAAGAATCTCTGACAATATTCCAATGTTGTTAAACACTGGCCTTAAGATTAGCTCGTATGTCGAGGCCGAGGGAGAATTGGCAAGAGGAGGCCTCTATGAACGAAATTCCCCATCAAAAAAGTGATCCCTCTTTGGTACCAAATTTTGCAGCGAAAAAATCAGAAAGCGAAATTTTCAAAATTTTTCTTGTTTAACTTAACTAGTTTAATTAGACGGCATAACTTAATTTTCCGGGTAATGCTGGATGCGTTTCCAGTGGTCAGTAGGCCGTAGGGACCACTGGTCACTTCCATCGGTTTCGGCAATATGCCCATTAAAACGAGCGTTGTCGATTTACTATATAAAACATCCGCAACTAAAACCCCGAAAAACTAAGTTTTAGGGAGTTTGACCACTGGTCAGTAGACCACCTAGTTCATAGTGACCAGTGGTCAGTTCCGTCAGATCTGAAGATGTGCTCATTGAGACGAGCGTAATCGATTTACTACATGTGCTCCCAACCAAAACGCCTACAAACGCTGTTTTAGGCCATTTGACCAGTGGTCAATAGGGCCCCGAGGCCATAGTGACCAATCGTCACTTCCATCGGTTTCGGCAATATACTCATTGAAACGAGCGTAGTCGATTTACTATATATAAATGCCCCCACGTAAAATCGCTGAAAAACAATGTTTTAGGCCATTTAACCAGTGGTCAATACGGCCCCAAGGCCATAGTGACCGATGGTCACCATAGTGACCGATGGTCACTTCCAATGGTTCTTCGGCATTGAAACGAGCGTAGTCGATTTACTATAAATGCCCCCACCAAAACGCTGAAAAACAATGTTTTAGGCCATTTTTTGACCAGTGGTCAATACAGCCCCAAGGCCGTAGTGACCAGTGGTCACTTTCATCGGTTTCGGCAACATGCTCATTGAAACGAGCGTAGTCGATTTACTACATATGCCCCCCACCAAAACGCAGAAAAACAATGTTTTAGGCCATTCGACCAGTGGTCACTTTCATCGGTTTCGGCAATATGCTCATTGAAGCGAGCAATGTCGATTTACTATAAATGCCCCCAGCCAAAACGCCGAAAAAGAGAAGCAGTGTTCCTAGAGCCCATTTGACCAGTGGTCAATAGGTCCCCAAGGCCGTAGTGACTGGTCGTCCCTTCCATCGGTTTCGGCAATATGCTCGTGAAACGAAGGCGTAGTCGATTTACTACATGCCCCCAACCAAAACGCCGAAAAACGCTGTTTTAGGCCATTTGACCGGTGGTCAATAGGCCCCAAGGCCGTAGTGACCAGTGGTCACTTCCATCGCGGTTTCGGCAATATGCTCATTGAAACGAGCGTAGTCGGATTTACTGCATAATATGTCCACAACCAAAACGCCGAAAAACGCTGTTTATAGTGAGTCTTCCCAACTTTGACCCTGGTCGAGGAACCACGGGAGCCATGCTGACCAGTGGTCACTTCGGGCGGTATCGGCAGTATGCTCATCGTTTTCAGCGACCCCGATTTTATATGTGGGTACCACCCAAGGCCGAAAAACGCCATTTTTAGTGACTTTTAGGCCAATTCTAGTAAAGTGGGACTTAGAAACTTGTCGCCAAAACGGGTGAAATAATGCAAAGTTTGGGCCTATCTCCTGAAAGCTACAGAGCTGAAATTAAAAAATCCCCCTAGTTACTTTGTGTGCATTGGCCGAAATATTCAAATAAAATAAACCAAACCGATCTAGCTGCTAGCCTGTGAAAAAAAAGTCCACCACAACCGAAGTGCCAAAATAGCGAAAGTCCGACTCGAGGCCTTGGCACAGAGCCAAACCCGGCCAGGTGCCAAAATGACCAAAAAGGTATCATGGAGGGATACTGTCTACCAACATATAACAGTAGTATTTGACTAAAATGCCCACAACTTCCAACACTTCACTAGAAAATGCACTTCCGAAAAGCATGTTATTCACCTAGAAAAAAACCAAACGCAAACTAACTGTTGCCAAGTGCAAAAATTTGAAGTTTCGAATTCGAACCAAAAAGTATGGTGATATACATTGTAGTACTACTCGAGTACTTTACGATGGTAACATTTTTACCCCTCCCGAACCTCTAATTAGCTGGCACCAGGCCAACACGGTCTCCAGGGGGCCGCACAGACGCCTTTACACCCATATTATGTAGGGGCGCTATCGCGCCCCTACATACGTAATAACTATGCTTAAAGTGCTCAAAAATTGAGGTTGAGTACCAATATAGACGATTTTTGAGCAAGAAATTCCGGCGCAGCCGGAAAATGTTTGAAAATTTTGACCAAAAATCCTTAAAATTTGGCATTTCCTGGGCATCTTATAGTGAGTGGGGGGGAAGCCCAAAAAAGTGGGGGTGGGGCCGAGTGGGGGGGAGGGGTCGAGTGGGGGGAACCCAAAAAGTGGGGGGGGGGGGCCGCCCCCACCCCCCCCCCCCAGTAAAAAACCCAGATAAATAGCAACCTTTCACAAATTTTCAATGAAAATATGATTATAGAAAAAATTTAAAATGACAATATTTTGGAAAATAAAAAACATTTTCAAGAGGGCTTGTCCTATCAGCATCAGTATATAAGTCAATTTTCGCAAAATTACGTAAATAAAGTTGCATAAAATTTAATTTTATGGGTAGAATACAATATTTAGGCTAAATTTCACGAAAAATTACAGCAAATTGGATAAAAGTTCGGGCAAGGCGAAGTCGGGACATTTTAATGGTGGAAAAAACCTATTGCGTCTTGCCCCAGGCAGCGATAGGGCTTGTACATATCGATGTCATACTTTAAAAACTAAACTGACTTCTACGAAGCAATATAATGTACATACCACAACAAACTGCGGTTGAGACTGCTGCCCACCGAATACTACATTTGAACCAGATGGGACCGTCAGGATCTCTAAAACATGTAAAACGGATCGAATTATACCATTCACAAGAGTACAAAGACAGACAAAGACAAAGATTTAATCCAAAAGTAAGTAGTAGTATCCAGTACCAAACACAGAAACGTGTAATTCTTTGCTTTTTGGATGCTTAAAACAAGCATGCAAAATCACACATTGCTGTTATGCAGCACACCCGAAACACACCATCCGTACATTACACCAGGTGGTTTTTTCCGGAAAAAACCTTTTTTTCGTTTTTTCCCCATTTTTTTCGGGTCATCCCAAAATTCACCAATGTGCTAACAGTTGTGTTATTTCATGTTTCTGCATGCGTAGAAGCCGTTTTCAACATATTTAATAGCCCCACCGTGTAGTGCGCGCTTACACAAGTGGTTACAAAGGTTTCAGTATTGATTATATACAGGAAATAATTTTTTCAGCAGACAATACTGTAGAATAAACTACAGGTGACTTCTATACCTTGACGGTTCTGCTAGACCTGGTCTGCGGTTTTCGTAGATAATACACCTCGTAAAGTAAAGAATACCAGACGTTTTAAAAGGGTTTGGCTGAACATTCCACTGTTAGACATGGAATTGTTAAGTCTATCTGAGTTACGCAACCATATATATATATACACATTCCATGGATAAAAATCTTAAATCCCAGAATTAGCTCAAATTCGTTCATATTGTCTTATTAGTTCATTAAACAGTGTTTCTTAATGTTCTGATTTCATAACTTATATAACTTTCAGAACATGTCTCGAATATTTTTCCATTTTTTCCGATGCTTCGAAAAAACCCAAATATATACAATTTGGTCAGATCAAGAGTACATAATATATAAGAGTGTGACAGCAGGCAAGCTCTCCGTTATCAGCTCAAGGTACATGCTTTGCACGCTAACGGCTGACCCCCCCACAAACGTGTATGTTCACTTCAAAGAAATTCGCACGCTATCTTTGCGTTATAAAGCTCGAAGCAGACACAAATTGGACGAAGCAGACACAAATTGTGTTTTCGAGCTTTAACACGTAAAGATACGGCGAGTGAGCGTACAGAAACGTGTACTGGGTACACATTTGTGGGGGGGGGGGGTTACTAGGTACACGTTTGTGTATGAGGTCAGCCGTTAGCGTGCAGAGCATGTACCTTGAGCTGATACCAGAGAGCCTGCCAGCTGTCACACTCTTATCTATTATGTACTCTTCGTCAGATTTAGCATACCCCCACCTACGAAGACCCAAGGAAAAAGTTGTAAATAGTGCGAAATCGCAGGAAAAGTTCAGAAAACATTATTCCGCTGTAAAAATCGTTATAATAACACTAGGAATGTGCCAGCTAAATACTCAACGAAACTAAACAAATTTGGTATCGCTGGAATCAGCACGACGAGTACTACAAGTCGCAAAAAAGTTTTGGTCAAAATTTCCAACTTTGAAAATTTTCGCTTCCGGACAAGTTAAGTCCGTTTGTTTTTTCCGTGTAAGTCATGCTCGGAAAAGTGCAATTTTCTGACTTAATGATAGAACGAACTGCGCATTTCCAGCAGGCGAAGTTTGGTTTTTCTGAACGTATATATATCCCGAAAGTGAACCGTTTTGATAGTTTTTCGCTGCCCGGCCGGCCAAAGGTGGCTTAACCGCTATTTTGGCGAAAAAAAGCAAGTTTTGTGTCAGAGCTACAGGGCTCAGGGAACAGGCTAGAGACACGCGGATTGTTGCATAAGAAACTTTGGGTTGGGTACCATGGAATAGCGAGTTCGATTTTCGATATCTCGCCGGGATCGTTCAGGCGGCCGGCCCAAAGTTGGTCCGGCCAAATAGCCATTGTCGGAAAATTTCCAAGTCCCAACTCTACAGGAAATAGTAAAAATTAAGCCTAAATATGCAGTTTTGGGCCTCTAGTGGGCATCTAGTGGGACGCATATAAGGGTTATTGGGGTCGCTGAACACGATGAGCATAGTCGCAGCGCGGTGCGGTGCTGCTATCGTGCTACAACTCCCACTTTTTGGCCTCAAGTAAACGTACAGTGTATAGTGCACTGGCTTCGACTGCGGAAACCATTTAATATGCACAGTACAATACTGTGCATACATATGTACGTAATACGCACCTCCGCCTTTTCCAATTTGAATCATCTGACCAGCTTCAACGCTAGCTGTAGCACCAGCCTGAGACTTCACTGGACTCCTCAAGCTAGTGAATCCGGCTAAAATCAGAAAGGGAACGTATATATCAACACTGGCGGATCCAGGATTTGGTGACGAGTGTGGCGGTGAATTTTTTTGCCGGAGGGTCTGGGAGGCCGAGCCCCCAGAAGTTGAAGAAATATTTTGTTTTTGCAATAAATAAATATATATATTTTGAAGAACTGAGAAAATTTTTTAAAATACTACACATTTTTAGGCACAATAGTAATTTTCTCCGAAAAATAGGATGCATTTCAAGCTTTATCTTCATAAATGCAATATATATACGCATATGCCGTTAAAAATTAAAATTTTTTGGTTTTTGCTTTTCCCTTATTTTTCTCACTTTTTCCTACCTTCGAATCGCGCGACGAGGGGGCGTCCCCCCAGCCCATCCTCTGGATCCGCTCCTGTGTACCAATACAATTTACGCCTGATTATGTCACAAACATATATAGACCTGATTAATTCGTAATTTCGTCAAAGCAAGTCTTAACCGTTTAGCAGCCACGACACGTTTCCACAACACACCGTGGCCATGCGGCGTTGCACCAACCACTATGGCTACGGCTACGGCCGCAATGAGGCAAATGTTCAAAAAATATAATCTACACATGAACTTATGAACAGGGTTTTTTCAAAATGGGGCCTGTGCTTTTCAGTGGGTTTTTTTCTAAGAAAACGTGTGTTTTTAAAGATTGATTTTTCGAGTTTGAACGTTTTACGAACAACACTACACTACGAAATCACTTATTCGTTGACGGGTTATCTACCGCCGAAATGCTAAGATTTCCGAAAAAGGTTCTGGAGCTCCTGAGGAGGGCATCTGACTGGCCGGGCCTATGGCGTCCAGCCGAAACCCTGCATCAGACGAAGATGTGTTTACGACTGTTTTCACTACATATAGCGTATTCCTGGTTAATTTATGTCGTTCTGGCGATGAAAGGAAAAAGCTATTTACTTGTATATGGACGATTTGGAAGAACTAAACTTCTATAAAATCTTATTAAACGACGAAAATCGCTTTAGCTACGGGGAGTTTAGGGGTGGAGCCCCCCAGAAGCTGAAGAATTTATAAAAATCGGTAAAAAGCCACAAAGGATACATTTAAATCAATTTAGAAATATATATCTTCTTATCAAATATATACAGTATGGATGTTTAACAAAGTAAACTTGAGCAATTTCACGTACAATTATGTGTAACCATAACGTGGCCATCCGTATTAGGCATTTGAAAGGATTGAAGGGCATGGGCAATGCTTTGTGTGCTGACATTGTCTGATTGTAGTTGAATTACTTGAACCGGAGTCTAAACGAGGAACATATATACGTAAATATATAACGGTAAACTGCCCAACAGTTTCAAATGACACATTTCTTTCAATATGTTTCAATAATCACTAAAAGAACAGTTTCTTAATCTCAAGTATTGCTCTGTATATATTGCAAAATCATAGCTTACTCCCTGACTGGTTACAGACTGCATTTGTGCCTGACCGCCCTTAGAAAGGTTAAACAGATTGCTCACTGGAATGAACTGGTACGACCCTGCAGATGCAGTGGCTGCAGACGTTCCCGGCTAAAAACAAAGCTCTCCACTAAAATTCTTACAAAAAGCATACGCTATGCTGAAAACAACATTGCTAATCCATCCATACGTACTACTGGGTGACAAGGACAAGGAGGAAAATGGAACCAATATAAAAAACATTTTCGATGTCGACTTACAGATTTTTAGAAAACAAACTGTGAGTATATATACTTATACACGTTACGTACATTTACTATTTCTCACCTGGTCAGCTATTTGAGACTGAGAAATAAGCACCGGCTGAGAAACAGAAACAACAGAATTTAGCGGCGCTGGATGCCCTTTTCTTCTGCTCATCTAAATTAAAGATTAATAACAACTTTAATTCCATTTCATCTTTCGAATCCTTATTTCCTTCCACCACCTACTCCCACATCTCATGAAAACAAGATTTTCTAAACTTTTTATCAACTGAGAAAATAGGTGCTTTTTAAATTTAAATCATCAAATTTTTAATTTAAATGTTGCAAAATCTAAATTATTTCAGATCGGGTTCTTCTACCAATGACCAGACAAACTAAATTTCTAATGGTTCTAAGTAACGAATCATAGCAACGCATATTTAACTTACATTGGCTAAAATTCAATGAGAAAATATGTAGTAGTCCCTGCTATTGGATGCAGATGCATAAGCCAGCCACCATCCATACAGAGTTTCACAATGGCACAGAGAATGCTCCAATCAATATTCAACTACATGTATACATTCGCAAAATAAGTAGGAGGGGCACTTCAGAGAAAACTAAAATCGTAGTTTTTGAAAGAGAATAAAATAAACGATTAAGCAATGTGCGCAGTGTAACAACTACGTGAAAATAATAATTAGGTGAAACGATTTTACTGTAATTTTTAATTATTTTTGAAACAATTACTGGCTTTGCCCTGAAATTCAATCCCCCTCCAAAACAGTGATAAATAATCGCGTAAATGTGACATGGGCGTAACTATAAGCATAAAGTTAGCACTTTCAATATGACAAATACTTATTCAGAAACGGCACCTAACATACCATTTTTAATAAATGATTGAGGAATCAGACATTAATTTAGCCATTTGAACTCTTCGATAGTTGCAGCGGAGCCTTGATGCCAACAATATATAACTTCTAGCTAATATATACTTAGACGAAGATATAGATAGACGAAGGGGAGGGAGGGGTGGTATAAAAAATGACAGCCATAGTTGTAATTGGAATGGGGGGGGGGGGGTTGGGTGGGAGAGGGTAGGATAACCCCCTCCGCAGCCATTTTTGCACATCCCCCCCAAAATTTTAATAAGTGGCCTACGCATAATAATAATTTGGCACTTGTTTAGTTGGGGGTGGGTGGGGGCATAGTTTCCTTCGGGGGGGGTCCCCCCCCCAAAAATTTTCGACCAAATTTACCCCCCCCCCCAGATTTTTGGACTATCCCTCCCCCCACTTTTGGCTACCCCCCCCCAACGATTTTTGGACCCAAAAAGTTAGCTAAATTTGGTCGAAAAATGGTCATTTTTTGAAAAATTTTTCTAAAATTTTGGCCTAAAATCGCTTTAAAACCATAGGTGAACCAGGCTACAGTTTACCCCCTGTGAGACCCCCCCCCCCCCACGGAGAGGCCAGACCCCCCTCCCCCTTCGTCTATCTATATCTTCGTCTAAGTATATATTAGCTAGAAGTTATATATTGTTGGCATCAAGGCTCCGCTGCAATATCGAAGAGTTCAAATGGCTAAATTAATGTCTGATTCCTCAATCATTTATTAAAAATGGTATGTTAGGTGCCGTTTCTGAATAAGTATTTTCCTTGAAAAGTGCCCAACTTTCTCAACACCGTTGTATATACATTACGGTATTGTCGCTGTTTTGGAGTTTCGGGAACAAAAACCGGTAATTGTTTCAAAGTAATTAAAAATTACGGTAAAATCGTTTCACTAATTTTACTGCGCGTACTTTTAATCGTTTATTTTTATTCTCTTTTCAAAAAACTACATTTTTCTGGTCTCTCTCACTTTTGCGAATATATACATGTAGTTGAGTATTGTTGGATTCTCTGTGCCATTGTGAAACTCTGTATGGATGGTGGCGCGTCACCTCCAATAGCAGGGACTACTACATATTTTCTCATTGAAATTTTAGCCAATGTAAGTTAAATATGCGTTGCTATAAGATTTACTTAGAACCATTAGAAATTTAGTTTGTCTACAGTCGTGGTAGAAGAACAGTCTGAAATAGCCCAGATTTTTTGCAACATTTAAATTAAAAATTTGATGATTTAAATTAAAAAGCTTACCTATTTTCTCAGTTGATAAAAAGTTTAAGAAAATCTTGTTTTCTTGAATCTGAAATTGAAGAAAGGATTCGAAAGATGTGGAATTAAAGTTGTTATTGATAACATTTTAGATGGCGGAGAAAAGGAAAAATAATATATAAATTTGTTGTTTGTTTTCTCAGCCGGTGCTTATTTCTCAGTCTCTAATGCTCCGTAACATCATATGTACTCACAGTTTGTTTTCTAAAAAAGTCGGCATCGAAATTTGTTTTATATTGGTTCCGATTTTCTCATATATCTGGTGTACGCAATGAGATGGATTAGCAATGTTGTTTTCAGCATAGCGTATAGATATTTTGTACGTGGTGCTCAGTTTTGATGAAGCTCCATACTGTATATATTTGACAAGAGATATACATATTTCTAAATTGATTTTAAATGTATCCTTTGTGGCTTTTTACCGATTTTCTCAAATTCTTCAGCTTCTGGGAAATTCCACCAAACTCAATTTTCATGGATTTAACAAGATTTTATAAGAAGTTTAGTTCTTCCAAATGTCCATACCATTTTCATCGCCGAACGACATAAATTAACCGGGAATACGCTATATGTAAAACATCTTCGTCTGATGCAGGAGTTTCGGCAGGCACTGTAGTCGGAAAATGCCCTCATCGAGAACTTTTCGGAAATCTTGGCATTTCGACAATTCGGCGAGCTCGGAAATTGTTCGTAAAACATTCAAACTTCGAAAATCGGTTTTAAAAACGCATTTTCTTAGAAAAAAACCCGCTGAAAAGCACAGGCCTACATTTGAAAAACCTACAGTTCATGTGTAGATTATATTTTTTGAACATTCATTGCGGCGAGCTGCCAATTATTTGGTGCACATTTTCCTACAGTATATTTGTCGTGGCACATACTTTGGTGCATTTTTTGCTTTATTGAAATTTTTGATTAATCGAGTCTATATATGTTTGTGACATAATCGGAAACTGTAGGTATATTGAGTACACAGGAGCGAGATCCAGAAGAGATGGAGAGACGCACAAAATCGCACATTCGAAAGGTAGGGAAAAGTGAAAAACTGGGGAAAAACGAAATTTTAGTGGCGGCATATGCGTAACATGAAGATAAAGCTGAAATGCATCCTACTCGGAGAAAACTATTATAGCGAAAATGTGTAATATTTTAAAAAATTTTCTCAATTCTTCAAATATATATATTTGCAAAAACAAAGAAATATTTCTTCAACTTCGGGCTCGACCTCCCAGCCTCCGGCAAGATTCACCGCCACACTCTGGATCCGCAAGTGTGATATATACGTTCCCGCTTCCCAGCCAGTTGAGGAGTCCGAGTCTCAGGCTGAGATGCTGCAACTGACGTTGAAGCTGATGATTCAAATTGGAAAAGGTGCGTATTTTTGTACATATGTATGCACAGTATTGTACTATTATATTAGGTTGAAGCCAGTGCACTATACACTGTACCGCTGAGGCCAAAGAAGGTGGGGTGTAGCGATGGCGAGCACGCACCGCGCCATCGTGTTCAGCAACTAACCCTTAATGGGTCGCGCGCATTTCGAGTCGGGCTTCATGACGGCAAGGTTTCTTATGCGGCAATCCGCTAGCCTGTTCCTGAGCCCTGTAGCTCTGACGAAAAAATTCGGTTAAATTTGCCGGAATTTGGCCGGTAGCGCTACCGAAAACTGTCAAAACGATTCCACTCGAGATATATATACGTTCAGAAAAACCAAACTTCGCCTGCCGAATACGGTCATTCTATCATGCAACTTACGGAAAAAAACAAGCGAGCAACTTGTCGGAAGGAACTTTCAAAGTTGAAATTTTGACCTAAAGTTTTTGCGACTTGTAGTACTCGTCGTGCTATTCCAGCGATACAAATTGTTAGTTTTGCCAGTATTGCTGGCACATTCTAGTGTTATTATAACGATTTTTGCAGCGGAATGTATCCTGCGATTTCGCACTATTTACAACTTTTTCCTTGGATCTCGTAGGTGAAATTTATGCTATCTGACGAAGAATACATAATAGATAAGAGTGTGACAGCTGGCAGGCTCTCTGAATATCAGCTCAAGGTACATGCTCTGCACGCTAACGGCTGACCTCATACCTAAACGTGTCTGCCCCCCCCCCACAAATGTGTACCCCACCGCAAACACGCTCGCTCGCCGTATCTTTACGTGTTAGAAATAGAAACACAATTGTGCGCAACGCGCTCGTCCATTTATTTCAGCGCCTGTACAGGTAGCGTGCGAATTTTAAGTAATGAGGGGGGGGGGCCAAAGCACAACGGAGAGCTTGCCTACTGTCTGCACTCTTTTATATATTATGTACTCTTGATCTGACCAAATTGTATATATTTGGGTTTTTTTCGAAAGCATCGGAAAAAATGGAAAAAAATATTCGAGACATGTTCTGAAAAGTTATATAAGTTATGAAATCAGAACATTAGAGAAACACTGTTTAATGAACTAATAAGACAATATGAACGAATTTGAGCTAATTCTGGGATTTAAGATTTTTATCCATGGAATGTGTATATATATATGTGGTTGCGTAACTCAGATTAGACTTAACAATTCCGTGTCTGACGATCAGAATGGTCAGCTAAACCCTTTAAAAACGTCTGGTATTCTTTACTTTACGAGGTGTATTCATCTACGAGAACCGCGAGACCAGATCTAGCAGAACCGTCAAGGTATGAGCCATCACCTGTAGTTTATTCTACAGTATTGTCTGCTGAAAAAAACCATTTCCTGTACTGTAATCCAATACTGAAACCTTTGTAACCACTTGTAGTAATACGGCAGCGCTACACGGTGGGGCTACTGTAAATATGTTGAAAACAGCTTCTACGCATGCCAGAAACAGTGAAATAACTCGACTATTAGCACATTGGTGAATTTTGGGACGACCCGAAAAAAATGGGGAAAAAACGAAAAAAGGTTTTTCAGGAGAAAACCACCTGGTGTAATGTACGGATGGTGTGTTTCGGGTGTGCTGCATAACAGCAATGTGTGATTTTGCATGCTTGTTTTAAGCATCCAAAAAGCAAAGAATTACACGTTTCTGTGTTTGGTACTGGATACTACTACTTACTTTTGGATTAAATCTTTGTCTTTGTCTGTCTTTGTACTCTTGTGAATGGTATAATTCGATCCGTTTTACATGTTTTAGAGATCCTGACGGTCCCATCTGGTTCAAATGCTAGTATTCGGTGGGCAGCAGTCTCAACCGCAGTTTGTTGTGGTATGTACGTCTGTATTGCTTCGTAGAAGTCAGTTTGAATTTTAAAAGTATGACATCGATATGTACAAGCCCTATCGCTGCCTGGGGCCAAGACGCAATAGGTTTTTCCACCAGTAACATGTCCCGACTTCGCCTTGCCCGAACTTTTATCCAATGTGCTGTAATTTTTCGTGAAATTTAGCCTAAATATTGTATTCTACCCATAAAATTAAATTTTATGCAACTTTATTTACGTAATTTTGCGAAAATTGACTTATATACTGATGCTGATAGGACAAGCCCTCTTGAAAATGTTTTTTATTTTCCAAAATATTGTCATTTTAAATTTTTTCTATAATCATATTTTCATTGAAAATTTGTGAAAGGTTGCTATTTATCTGGGTTTTTTACTGGGGGGGGGGGTGGGGGCGTCCCCCCCCTTTTTGGGTTCCCCCCACTCGTCCGCTCCCCCCCACTCGGCCCCACCCCCACTTTTTTGGGCTTCCCCCCCACTCACTATAAGATGCCCAGGAAATGCCAAATTTTAAGGATTTTTGGTCAAAATTTTCAAACATTTTCCGGCTGCGCCGGAATTTCTTGCTCAAAAATCGTCTATATTGGTACTCAACCTCAATTTTTGAGCACTTTAAGCATAGTTATTACGTATGTAGGGGCGCGATAGCGCCCCTACATAATATGGGTGTAAAGGCGTCTGTGCGGCCCCCTGGAGACCGTGTTGGCCTGGTGCCAGCTAATTAGAGGTTCGGGAGGGGTAAAAATGTTACCATCGTAAAGTACTCGAGTAGTACTACAATGTATATCACCATACTTTTGGTTCGAATTCGAAACTTCAAATTTTTGCACTTGGCAACAGTTAGTTTGCGTTTGGTTTTTTTCTAGGTGAATAACGCTTTTCGGAAGTGCATTTTCTAGCGAAGTGTTGGAAGTTGTGGGCATTTTAGTCCAATACTACTGTTATATGTTGGTAGACAGTATCCCCCCATGCTACCTTTTTGGTCATTTTGGCACCTGGCCAGTTTTGGCTCTGTGCCAAGGCCCCAAAGTCGGACTTTCGCTATTTTGGCACTTCGGTTGTGGTGGACTTTTTTTCACAGGCTAGCAGCTAGATCGGTTTGGTTTATTTTATTTGAATATTTCGGCCAATGCACACAAAGTAACTAGGGGGATTTTTTAATTTCGCTCTGTAGCTTTCAGGAGATAGGCCCAAACTTTGCATTATTTCACCTGTTTTGGCGACAAGTTTCTAAGTCCCACTTTACTAGAATTGGCCTAAAAGTCACTAAAAATGGCGTTTTTCGGCCTTGGGGTGGTACCCACATATAGTAAATCGGGGTCGCTGAAAACGATGAGCATACTGCCGATACCGCCCGAAGTGACCACTGGTCAGCATGGCTCCCGTGGTTCCTCGCCCAGGGTCAAAGTTGGGAAGACTCACTATAAACAGCGTTTTTCGGCGTTTTGGTTGTGGACATATTATGTAGTAAATCCGACTACGCTCGTTTCAATGAGCATATTGCCGAAACCGATGGAAGTGACCACTGGTCACTACGGCCTTGGGGCCTATTGACCACTGGTCAAATGGCCTAAAACAGCGTTTTTCGGCGTTTTGGTTGGGGGCATGTAGTAAATCGACTACGCTCGTTTCAATGAGCATATTGCCGAAACCGATGGAAGTGACCACTGGTCACTACGGCCTTGGGGACCTATTGACCACTGGTCAAATGGCCTAGAACACCGTTTTTCGGCGTTTTGGTTGGGGGCATTTATAGTAAATCGACATTGCTCGTTTCAATGAGCATATTGCCGAAACCGATGAAAGTGACCACTGGTCGAATGGCCTAAAACATTGTTTTTCTGCGTTTTGGTGGGGGGCATATGTAGTAAATCGACTACGCTCGTTTCAATGAGCATGTTGCCGAAACCGATGAAAGTGACCACTGGTCACTACGGCCTTGGGGCTGTATTGACCACTGGTCAAATGGCCTAAAACATTGTTTTTCAGCGTTTTGGTGGGGGGCATTTATAGTAAATCGACTACGCTCGTTTCAATGCCGAAACCGATGGAAGTGACCATCGGTCACTATGGTGACCATCGGTCACTATGGCCTCGGGGCCCTATTGACCAATGGTCAAATGGCCTAAAACAGCGTTTGTAGGCGTTTTGGTTGGGGGCATATGTAGTAAATCGACTACACTCGTTTCAATGAGCATGTTGCCGAAAACGATGGAAGTGACCACTAGTCACTACGGCCTTGGGGCCCTATTGACCACTGGTCAAATGGACTATTTTTCGGCGTTTTGGTTGCGGGCATATATAGTAAATCGATTACGCTCGTCTCAATGAGCACATTTTCAGATCTGACGGAACTGACCACTGGTCACTACGAACTAGGTGGTCTACTGACCAGTGGTCAAACTCCCTAAAACTTAGTTTTTCGGGGTTTTAGTTGCGGATTCTTTTATATAGTAAATCGACAACGCTAGTTTTAATGGGCATATTGCCGAGACCGATGTAAGTGACCAGTTGTCACTACGGCCTACTGACCATTGGCAAACCCCACGAAAAGTGGCCCTATAGTCCTGTGTACTGCAAGTACCCTGCGGGATGCTCGGCTCCTTCTTAACTCATTATTCTCACTGGAAACGCATCCACCATTAAGCCGGAAAACTATGCCGTCTAACTAAACTAGTTAAGTTAAACAAGAAAATTTATGAAAATTTCGCTTTCTGATTTTTTCACTGCAAAATTTGTACCAAAGGGGGATCCACTTTTTTGATGGGAAGTTCGTTCATGGAGGCCTCCCCTTGCCAATTCTCCCTCGGCCTCGACATACGAGCTAATCTTAAGGCCAATGCTTAACAACGTTGGAATATTGTCAGAAAATCTTTAAAGTGCTAAGAGGACAAGAAAGTAAAATGCTCCTCCGGAGCATGGAAAAGTAATATGGGCGGATGTGGTGAGGTTGCGAAATCAAGAGAGGTCTAGCTTTGAAAATGCTTAATATGGGGCTAGGTTCTAAAAGAAAGGAGGACTAGGTTGTGGGCGAACTAATATGGGCACAGCGTCGCCGAACAACCCATATTCGCGGGCTTGCACGCTTCGCTTCAGCGTTTGTCACATATATATAGAACGTTCAACATTAGAGTAACAAATGTTGAATAGGTAATCTGTAAGGTATAGTAGTTGTTTGCCTGGGCAGTTTTAGGCTAGCTTAAATACCTTAAATAATAAATAATATACCTTAAATTTAGTTGGACTATGACAAGTATCGGACAGAAACACGGGATGTGGCGGTAAAACTATTGGTTCAATCCGGCAGGGTTGCAGTCAAGGACAATAGCTATAAAAGTATTCTTTAAATATGCTGTCTATATAAATGCATAAAATGAACAGTAAGCTTAGACTTTCTCGAAGGAAAAGTCTGACTATATAATACACGGAAGTACGAATAGGCGGATATAGCTTATATATATCATCTAATTTTTTAGAATCTGGAGCTATAATTTAAAGTCTAGACACTGATATCGATGAATGTATATAGTCAAGCGGGAAGAAAAACCCACTCGCCAATGCGGGAAAAAACCCACCCCCAGTGTGGGCTTACCGGTATGAGCTATCTAGGATTTTAATAGCCTATCTTGAAGAGCATCCAAAATAACCCAGGAGGGTGTATTATTGTCGCTCCCACTGCTTCCCAGCAAATTTTTTGGGACTTTGAAATTTTCGAAAATTTTGGTCCGTCCAAGTGCCGAAATTTGGCAAACTTTGCCTGGCCACCCTGAACTACTGGAAAGATCTAGACCAAAGCGGATTGTATGTATGTGTAGGGCATCTGTTGAGCTTCATGATGATATATGCCACACTGCTCTAACCCCTCTGGTGCGACCTGGGTGTGACCTGGAGTTGGCGGGAAAAACCCACATGCGGGAAAAAAACCCACTCTTCAAAATTGAAAATTTTTCTAAGCATTAGCAGGAAAGGTCAAATTAATACATACATTTGTTTAATAGAGCCTATAGATTAAATTGGTATAGGTTTTACCTGGGTTCGTTCTGTTATGGGAGGTCTAGGGGGTCAAAATCGGACATGGTGCCATTTCAAGCCAAAATTTCAATTTTGGCCAAAAATGCTTATTTTTGCCTTAAAATAGGTCTAGTTTGGCTCTAAATACAAGAAAAACACGTTTTCTACACGATAGGATGCTTAAACTGCCGAAAATAAACAATTTTAAAAAATTTCCAAAATTTGCCTATGTTTATGTGTTAAACATACCAAATTTTCAAAAGTCACTATGACCTCAATTTTTCAACAAAAACTAATATATTTTGATGCAGTTGTACTAAAAACAACCCGCTCTTTCATTTGGAACGGTTAGAAATGCTCCTGGCAACTTGCCAAAAAATTTTCGGGGTGGGTTTTTTCCCGCATATGGGTTTTTTTCCCGCATTGGGTTTTTTCCCGCCAGTTTGGGACAATTTTTCTCACTAACGGCGCACCCTAGAGAGGTGTTCTATACCTCATAAGAAAGCTTACGACTAGGCCTAGCTGCCTGTATAGTCAGTATTTCAATATCTCAAACCAGTAAAAAGTTCTGGTCAAAAATCTGAAAAGTGGGTTTTTTTCCCGCTTGACTATAATATTTAGAGCCCGCGAATATGGGTTGTTCGGCGACGCTGTGCCCATATTAGTTCGCCCACAACCTAGTCCTCCTTTCTTTTAGAACCTAGCCCCATATTAAGCATTTTCAAAGCTAGACCTCTCTTGATTTCGCAACCTCACCACATCCACCCATATTACTTTTCCATGCTCCGGAGGAGCATTTTACTTTCTTGTAGCAGTATATGTAGAAAACACTGCATTTTTACCGATTTTAGACCACTTTAGACTCTCCCACTTTTCGATTCCCCCTCCACTCTCCCCACCCCCACTTTTTTCGCCTAGAAAAGTTCATGTTAGAATTAACAATTTATTCCTACATTACATACGTATGGTACAAGTCCCCTCGAAACCTTCCTGGGTCATATATATACTCCCAGTAGGGATCGGCTCCGGCTGCCGGAGGTAAGGTGTTTTTCAAAGAGAAACTTTAAATAATCTCAGGCAAATCTCGAAACTATTGTTTTTAAGGTTTTTGCCACACCACACCAATTCTGAATTCTCGTTGAGATGCCAAATTTTATTATCATTTCTAGTGATGTGCGCCGGAGCTCCGATTTTCGGTGCTACGGAGCTTCGGGGCTCTGGGTACGCGGAGCAGCCTTTTTCAAGCTTTGAAGCTGCAACTAAAGAAAAATTTGAATGTATGATTTTTCTGAGAACTGTATACTATCTCCGTACAGTATGTAAGACTGTATATATAAAATGAATTTTCTAGTTGTCGTATATATATATACGTACGTATACTCAAGTTTTTAAACATTTCCATTTTCTAAGGGCTACGTTCTTCTACTTCTCAAGACGGTTCTTTTTTTCTGGAGACAATTTGTCCATTTGCTACATAAATGAAAAAATTTAATACAACTACAACTCGATACGAATACTTCTTTTAAGAATTGATTTTTAAAGTTTTTGAATTTTTAATTTTTAAATTTTTAGATAAAAAGTTTTTAATTTCGCGCTTGTTATTAATTAATCAATTTATATATTTTCCGTAAATCTATTCCATGTAAACTTTCAACATCTGCAGCTGTTTTCTTTGCTTTCATCAAACTCATCTTTTCTGATATCTTTCAGATTGAGATTCTGTTAGTTTAGATTTATATAATATTTTGCTTATCTACATGTACATCCTCATGATAACTTAAATGTGGGTAAATGAAATTTGTTCCACATGTATATATATATATATTAAGTTAGTAATACTGTTTCTATGGATTTGAAAAATTTGGCGTACACTTTATGAAATACAGATTATTTCATTTGGAATTTAAATTTGCCAAATCTTGAAAAGTAAAACATTCAAATACACTGCCTTGTAAACTAACATGGGCTTTTATGTAAACGCAGCAGACGCACAATCAATTAACCCAAACATTCTGTGAAAACATTAAACTGGAGCTTGTCTGAAGGTTAAGATATTGCTTACAGAGGTTATTGGATGACCCGTGAAGGTCTCTATTGTGTTTAAGCAAGTCTGTGTTATGATTCCCGGTTTAAACTTAGCTGCCATGACATAATGACATAACTCTCGTTAAGTTGACAGTTAACCTTAGTCGTTTATGCTACTGTGTTGGTAACATTTGCTATGTTTAGAAATTTATTGTGCACTGACCTAAGCAGGCTACCTACGCATATGCGTATTTTAGCTACAAGTCAACAATCCCGCACAAGTACAGCAGCTGGCTTCTCTGTTTAATGGTGGCGTTGCTCGACAGCCGGCAACACCTGTGGCTAATGTTGTTTCTGTCAACTCACCTCCCAACGTGTTTAGTGGAGCTGCTAATCTCCAGCCCACTGTCGCCACATCAGTACAGCCAGAAGAGGAACAACCGCTTTACGTTAATGCTAAGCAGTATCATAGAATTCTGAAACGACGAGCTGCCAGGGCTAGACTTGAAGCTGAGGGTAGAATAAGTCGAGAACGAAAGGTAATGATTGATTATCTTTTGTGATCATTCTACTTTCATTTAAATTCTGGTAACTGTAGCCCAGCCTGTTTTGTACATTTTATGGGAAACAATATAATTTTTCGAGAGCATGCATTTTTGCTTCACCCCTTCTGCAATCTAATTTCATTTGTTTTCTGCAGTTTCTAGACCACGCGCTGGCTTATTTCTAACCCACAATTCAAGGGGAAGGTTTTCTCGTCACAGTTGCGGGGGATTTTTGTATTTTCTAGATTTTGCCATTTGTGTGGTTAAAAATAAACAAAAATTGCTATATACGTATATATATAGTTTTGTGTTTTAAAACTTAATTATTTTTAAAAATCCGGGGAAGCCGTAAATTTTTAGAAAACGTAAGGAAAAAATGAAATTTTGACAATTTTTCGGCTTCTGGGACTTCCCACCTCACACTCCCCCTTCTCTTTAAATAAGTGTAGATAGACGTTTACATCAAAATTACCTTGTCTGATTATGTCGCTGCACATATGCAGCCGAACTGGCTGTCCTTCTTGGGCAAACAGGCAGGAAGGAGTTCCAGGTTTTCCTTGGACAAGGGCGCTCACAGCGCCCATTCGCTCTCTCCTGTTTCGGATTAAGGCTTTTCCTTAGTGACTTTCAATATTTCTTTATGTAGGTAGACGTTCTGTATTTTAGTGGGGGCGCTCCCCCCCCACTTTTTGGGTTCCCCCACTCAACCCTCCCCTACGTTTTTGTGCTGCCCCCCACTCACTATAAGGTGCCCAGAAAATTATAGTAAAATTAGGTTACGTACCAACTTTATTTTCAGAAAATGCCAAATTTTAAGGATTTTTGGTCACCATTTACAAAGTTCTTCCGGCTGCGCCGGACTTCTTTGGTCAAAAATCGTCTATTTTGGTACTAAAACTTGATTTTTGAGCACTTTCCAGCTTAGTCGTAGCAGTATACCTAGAAAACATTCGATTTTTACAGTATTTTAGCCCCCCCCCACTTTTGGTCCCCCCCCCCCCCACAGGTGGGGTGGGCTCCCTCCCAGTTTTTTTGCGTTTGTTAGTGTGTTGATAGATTTTCAAAACTATACGACAATATTGTCCCTGGTTTTGTTGTAGAAATATCTGCATGAATCTCGACACCGTCATGCTCTAAACCGATCTCGCGGTGAAGGCGGCCGGTTCAATGCCGCTGCTGGCTTGGGGGGAGCAAAGGAGTCCCCATCCGCTGTTCCTGCGGGTCCCTCTTCCACCACTGTCGTGTCCCTGAGTGGGTCATCCAGTGGCGGTTGCCCACCAGGTGCTGCTCATCGATCAGTTCATGTTCCGATGTCCCTTCACTCTTCACACCAGAACAGTATGCATGGATCTGTCAGCGGTGCTGTAACAGTATCGACGTCTGTTGTCGATTTTGTCAGTAACAGTGTGACCATCGGTGGCAATGATGGAAGCTCTAATCCTGGTGATAACAATCTTTCGACGCCTGTATCCTCCTATGTTGATAATGATTGTGCGCGTGTCATGCCGCCGGGGAAGATTAGCTTAGCAGGTGCGTTTGGGATCACTTCTATAGACGTTATGCTTTGAGAGTGTAGGAAAATGCGGGGAAGCTTTTTCCTTAATGGGAAAGCTTCAGATTGTTGGTGAAGCTGCCGCAGCCCAGGCCACAAACGACGCTTTTGTCCGTTCATAACCCACACAGAGTCTCCTGAATATTCTCCTCGCCCAATGGCTCAGGTCCGTCCTCCACGGCGCTTTCGACGTCCCCTGCTACCTACCCCTGATTACTCCTACCAACCGCTGACCTATGCCCAAGCCCTGATAACAAACCTGGACACGTCCAATTTTTCTCCTCTTCAGTGACGGTCAGGCCAAGGTAGGAAGGCCGTTCCACGAGTTGCTGTAGATTCGATTTCTGTTCCTACTTCTGCTGCTATGCCTATTGGAAACACAATTACTGCTGCTACTGCTACTACTATGATAAGTCCTGTCTCTGATCCTGCTGTCTCACCTGCAAATGTACGTAACTGTGATGGTCTTTCTGTTGTATTTTGTAATGTCAGAAGTATCTGTAACAAGTTTCTGCAGTTTCATTTTGAGATATGCCTTCATCACAATTTTCCGGACGTCATCTGTTTAAACGAAACATGGTTAAAAGAAGATTGCCCAGATAGCTTATTTCTCTGCAAAAATAACTATAACATTTATCGAAATGATAGAAAAACCGGCAATCGAGGAGGAGGAGTTGCAATTTTGGTGAAAAAATCTATTTCAAGCAGGGAAATAAAATTTCCAGTTCTAAATTCTATTGAAGGCATCGGTGTTGAGGTTAGCGGGAAGGAGATTGAAAAACATATATATTGCACCTTTTATAGATCTTCTGTTACCGATACCGTATGTTTGCAAAGTTTAGAAAATTGCATAAAATTTCTTCTTAAAAAGAGACTTCCACTTGTTATTACAGGTGATTTCAATCTTCCTGGGGTGGATTGGCGCATTCCTTGTGCTACTAACATTCACAAGCAAAATGAGTTTATGACTTTATTTCTTGAAAATGGTTTTACCCAGAAAGTATTAGGTCCAACGAGAGGAAACGCCAACTTAGATCTGGTTTTTGAAAGCAATCCAAATTTAATTTCTGACGTAAGTGTTGAAGCTCCTGTTGCAAATAGTGATCATGGTAGTGTATGTTTTAATGTAAATATCAAGTCTCCAGCTCGTGAGATCAAATCGTTTTACTGCTGGAATCGCGCAAATTACGGTGAAATTACTACTGCTCTTGAAATGATAAATTGGAGGAACTTTTTTACGACACATGTTTCAGTAAATGAGAAATGGATAGCTTTTAAAAAACTGTGCACCCAACTGATTGAGGAAAATGTACCACAAAAAACTTTCTGTGAGAGAGATCGGCCAAAATTCCCCAAAAATATTAGACGTCTACTTATTCGAAAGAGGCGGCTTTTCAAAAAAGTTCGCAACTCCCCCAGTAATGAAAATAAGTTGGCTTTCGAACAAATCTCGAATTTGTGTGATGCTGAAATTCGACGTTTTCACTACATCAATGAAATGAGATTCGTTCAGAAACCCTCCAACCGTGCTTTTTTTGCCTATGTCAAACGTCAATTAGGATGTCGTGATAACGTATCTACGCTATGTGCAGACGATAACATCGCCGTTGATGATCGTGAAAAAGCAAATTTCTTAAATTCGCAGTTTGAATCTGTATTCGTGCGGGATAACGGGAGGGCAGTACCTTTGGTAGAAAAGGAATTCGAATCAGCTTTTGAAAATGTTATTTTTACGGCGAAGGCTATTGAAGAAGCCATTGGGACTTTAAAACCGGCTTCTGCTGCAGGGCCAGATAACATTCCTGCTAAGTTTTTAAAGTCTTGTAAGCTGCAACTGTCTCGACCGTTGCAAATTATTTTCCAACAGTGTTTTGATGAAGGGGTCCTGCCGGAGGATTGGTTAGTAGCTCATGTGGTCCCCATTTATAAAGGGAAGGGGTCACGATCGGGGCCTGAAAATTACAGACCAGTATCTCTGACCTGTATATGCTCAAAAATTATGGAGAAAGTCGTGAAACGTTTTTTACTGGATCATCTCCTTAAAAACAAGCTCATCACTAAGGAGCAACATGGTTTTATGTCGCATCGCTCCACACAAACCCAATTACTTGAATGTTTAAATTCCTGGACAAAAATGCGTGACAAAGGGGAGGGGATCAAGGTTCTTTATTTGGACATTAGCAAGGCTTTCGACTCTGTATCACACAGTAAGCTTATGTGCAAACTCGACGCTTACGGAATAAGGGGAGCAGCGTTGACTTGGATATGTGCATTTTTATGTGGTAGGACGCAATATGTCAGAGTGAACGGCGTTTTGTCAGATTGTGTAGTAGTATCAAGTGGAGTACCCCAAGGCAGTGTTCTCGGGCCACTTCTCTTTTTACTGTATATAAATGACCTTCCCGATGTAATCACCAATGCTGATGTTAAAATATTTGCTGACGACACAAAACTATACTTCTCCAGTGCATCTCTTAACGAATTTACGTCCTTTCGAAATGACTGTGAACGTGTGTTTGAGTGGGCTTCTGAGAACCAACTTTCGATAGCCTTGCAAAAAAGCCTTTTTATTGAAATGGGATCTCCCTATTTTACTGATGATTTCGTAATAAATGATTGTACGGTACCTAAAGTGGATGTCGTCAAAGACTTGGGAGTTTATATAACGAGTGATATGAAATATTCTACACATTGTGATAAAATATGTGCAAAAGCACATCAAAAAGTGGCCCTAATTTTCAAGTCTTTTTGGTGTCGAGATCTAAAATTCCTGGTTGCCATGTTCATAAGCTATGTAAGACCCATATTAGAGTATAATTCGTGTGTCTGGTCACCTCATCTGAAAAAAAGATATAAGTAAACTAGAGGTAGTGCAGAGGAGGTTTACCAAAAGAATACCCGAGATTAGGGATCTTTCGTACGAAGAACGGCTAAAATTAACGGGACTTGAGTCACTAGAATGCCGCAGGCTGAAGGCAGACCTTACTCAGGCGTATAAAATAATTTATCAATTGGATGATGTAAATTCGGCAGAATTCTTTACGTATGCCGTAGCCTCTGGCACGAGAGGTCATATACTTAAATTGAGAAATTCGAAACCTCGTTTAGATTGCAGAAAATATTTTTTTGCAAATAGAGTGATTCCGATTTGGAATAGTTTAGATTCTAGTATTGTAGCTGCCCCAAATACCTTTGTCTTCAAAAAATTGCTGGACAAAGAGGATTTTAGTAGTTATCTGAAGTACGACTTTCATTAGTAATTGTAATTTGTTTATACTAATTTATGTATATACTTGTTTCTTGTGTTCGCAGCAATTGTATATATATATATACGTACGTTTGTACTGTCTAGTGTGTGTCCAATTGACATAGTTCCTGGTGCATGCATTGTATTGTATGTAACCATTTTGGCCACTGTTATAAATGTATATATATACGTATATACGTAGTATGCAGATTATGTTTTGCTTCGTGCTTATGTGCCGTCTTAGTTCTGGCCAAATAAACGCTTTGTTGTTGTTGTTGTTGTTGTTGAAGCTGAAGCTAGAAAAAGAGTCACGCTTCAGACTATGCAGTTGGGCTTCCATGTGTTAGAACGCAAAAATAGCCTGTTTTGTCGTATTTGTTTGATTCGCCTAGTGCAGTGTTAGTGATCTGATTTTAATCGTATTATAATTAATACAAAAATGGATACAAGCGAACGTTCTCCGTATCCCTCAAACATACATACGTATAACGTATGTCTCATCTAGACACACATTCTCCCCTTTGCTTTTTACATGCGTGTCATTCAGAGGGTACACGTGGCTTCAAGGAGGTCTTACCCGTTACACCAACCTTACAAGGAACAAATCCTGTTACGGTCGGGGCCAACGGATAAAAACTGGCCATGAGGGAATCAAGAAATATCAGAAAAATGTTTGGTGAATGAGTTTATCAAATTAGTGGTCTCGCCGGATTCTTTCGTTAATTTTTTCAATTTCTTTTCTTTGAAATTAGCCAAAATTATAATTTTTAAAACTTACTTAAAACTTGAAGATTTTGCAAATGTCTGAATAATCGTAATTTTATCACTACTATCGTTAGGACTTCTTTTGATGTATTGTTTATGGTACAAAGAAATCACTTCCAAACATTTCTTTCTACTAATCTGTTGAAGATTTTCCAGGAACGATCCCCACAGAACCAGACCATGCATTATATTTCATTTTTAAGTACGTTTTGTACTTTTTCAGTTCGAAAAGTGATGGGACAACCAGATGATATTCCTTTGACCAGCTTGAAGTCTTCGGTGAGTGCTGTACGTTTTAGAAACTAGCATGTGGGGGATATTAAAGATTTTTAATGTTTGGTTGCAACGTCTTGGTTTCAAAGAGTTTCTGTCCCAAAATGCTGCGCCAATCCTTTTCCGCCGCTCTACCTTGTTCTGTTTATTTGCAACCTTGCAGGTCTGCAAATTTTTTAATAAGTTTCAGCTTTTTCGAGAGGCTACCACCCTCCAGACCGCACGCTTTTTTCCTTACGTTGTTGCTCCGTGGCCACCTGCCTTAAACTTGGTTACTGGTTAAGCTTGTCACAGAGTTGGAAATGGGTCGCGGGTACCCGCGCTGACCCGCGGGTCAACTTTCAAATCAGTGGGTACCCGCGGATCAAGAGGGGGCCAGCTGATACTTTATTCACATCAATTCTAACCAATCCTAGGCCTTACTTTACTATAAAAACTTCAATTTACATAAAAGTTTCAGTTTTTCTGTGATTCTTTAATATTTTTGTACTGGCACGTTGCTTATTGGCTTCTACTAAAGCGAAGGCTTATCTTATCTGCAAGTGGCAGCATCAGTGATTTGAAACGGTCAGTCAAAGTATTTGTAATTCATAGAAGTGCAATAGTCAGAGAACTAGTGCACTGACTTTAGATCTCTAAAATCTTCTTTTGGACTTTCTTGATGCTTCATTGAATCTCGTAAACTGTCAACTTTGGCTCAAGTAATGCATTGATTGCTTAATGCTCTTAAATTTGCGAAATTGCCAAAACTGGTCCAAGGCGGTCTAGCCAACCTCAGTGGGTGGTCGGTCGCGGGCAGGCCCGCACCCAGGGGGGGTTCAGGGGGTCTAGACCCCCCTTTTGGGGTGACAAAATAGAAAATTTTTGCTATTTTTAAAAACATTTTCCCGCCTTCGGCGCGATAATTTACTTTTCGCAAGAAATAAACATCCAATGTACTATTTTTGGGCAAAAAAGCAAAATTTCTTCATTGCATTTTACCTTGGAACCCCTCTTTTCGAAATCCTGGGTGCAAGATCTGGTCGCGGGTCAGAGGTTCGCGATTACCCGCGAGTCACGAATTTGCTACCGACTTCACTCTGGATAGTCACCACTTGTATGTATGAATTTGCACTGCGCAAACTTTAGTTTCTGAACACAGCTTTTCTTAGCTGTGCCAAATTTGGGCACAGTACTACTGCTGATTGTCAAAAACTGTGATCTGCAGTTGAGACAGTTTTAATAAAAACTACCTGCGGTGATTAATTTCAAAGCAGGGTTGCTGGCTAAATCAATCTGTTCAGTTTGTTCCAAATGTTTTCCGCAAAAGGTTTTGCTCACAAAGGGTCAGTCCTCTCTCTGTAGCATAGCGGTTACTAGTCGCTACCGGATCCCCTAGAATTCTACTTATTAGGAGTGTGTGTCCTGCTATTCTATTGAACCGATCACTGGCTGGTTATCTAGTTAGAGTAAAATAGAAATTCGCAAAAAATTTTCCGAATTATTTTTTATTTTTACATTTTCAAAAAGTTCTGGTTGACTTGCCGCCAACCGATCAGCCTTCCCATATGTGAGGTCCGCCTTTTGAAGGCCTTGCTAAACGTGTCACTGTATGTATTAGTAATGTTCTATTAACATAAGTGCGCTCATAATGCGTACAAATTTAAAGTTCCAGATGAGCAGCACTCTTTTAGCTTGATCGCCCATGGCCACTGTTACAAGTAATATTCTTTGTTTTAGAAATCGTCCAGAAACTTTGCTGTCTCTTGACAGAGATTGGAATAGCTGAACACATTGTACTTCTCTACCTCCGAGTTTTCCAAGGACTGTGCTTCAATCCTGCCCCTACCTTCTGACAGTACAATTCATGTCATTAGCTCCAGTGGAGACTGTGATCTAATGTCCGCTTTTGTGTAGTAGCACAAAACTTTGGTTTTGGCTGGAGACCTTGTTCAGTTGTGTCAATTCCTTAACATAGGAAGATTATGACGCTGCTCTACTGTCTACCTAATAAATGTACAGTGGTGTAACAAGATCTCAGGAGGTGGACTTATAAACGTAAAAGCATACTGCGCTGACATTTTACGATTTTCCGACATTTTTATTATAGCTTGTGACAGCAAAGACTTAATTGCGAAAGGAAAACAGGCAGTAGTATATTTTTATATCAATTACGTTGCCAAGCAATAGATATGTTTAACCAGCAGGGGGAGATTCCATAAAACTTCGACTCCCAGGGCGATTCCATAAAACTTCGACTCGCATGCTAGCACTAGCATGCGAGAACTCGCAACGCTAGTACTAGTCGTCGAATCAAGTGTACCATAAAACTTTCCGCTTGACTCAAGAAAATTAGCTAAGCGAGTACAGCAGCTCCACAAACTAGCAGTGCTAGTACATGGACTAGATCTGTGAGCGCGGGCCGGTTCCATAAAAGTTCTGCTAGTCTGCTAGTACTCGCATGCTAGAACTTGCAGTTCTAGTGCTAATTGCGAGTGCTAGTGTACCATAAAAGTTTTAGCTAGACTCGGCAGAATTAGCTAAGCTAGTAAGACAGCTTGACTCACTAGCACTGCTAGTGCGAGCACTAGTGCTGCGAATGCGAGTTGGATTAAATAGTATCATAAATATTTAAAAAATTATAACTCTCGATTAATTAAACCAAACTACAAATAATTTTAGTGAAGAGTAAAGAAATGATTTAACAAACAACTGTGAAAATTTGTGCACATACTGACGAAGAACTAAGAAGTTAATAATGTTTTTCCAACAGTTCTCTAGTCAAATTAGACTAGAGAACTAGACGGATGCTAGTACAGTACGAGTAAGGCACGACGAAAGTTTTATGGAACCCGATTAATTTGCTAGTGTTCAAAGCTGCGAGAAGCTAGACTCGCAAGTCGAGTGCTAGTAGCTACTCGACTGTGAGGGTTTTATGGTACACTTGAGGTGCTAGACTCGACAACTAGCATGAATCTAGTTGTCGAGTCTAGTACTCGCAAACTTTTATGGAACCGGCCCCGCGAGTTCGAAGAAAATAACCATAATCATTTAAAAATCGCAAAAAATTCAAATCACAATGAAAGTTCGCAAGATTTTCAGACACCCGACAAAACTTTCAAATACGTGTTTCTTGATTTTGAGTTGGTTTCGATAAAAAAATTAAAAATAATTAAACTTTAGTTCTCACTTCTCTAGTAAAGATCAACTAGAGAACTCGACTCTTGTCTACTAGTAGTTTTTATGGAACAGTTTTAGTCTGCTAATAGTAGTCGACTGTAGTAACTTAACTCGCAAGTCGAGTGCTAGCAGCTACTCGCATATCAAGAGTTTTATAGTGCACTCGAGACACTACTAGACTCGACAACTCGACCTTAATGTTTCGTGCATGAATAAGAGACAGTCTTACACTTCCTAGTATAAAATACATGTAGACTTAAATTTTATGCAATTTTCTATTCAATCCTACAATAAACAAAGGCGCCACTTTTTTAAGTATGAAGAGAGATTTATTTTGTTGCGACTTGCGTATGTGTATTTTGTAGTTTGGACTGTCTTCGATCCTTTCAGGAAACCCCCCCAGGCCCAGATTTCGCAAAACTTTTGACAATTAGCTGAAATTTGGTTTGGGTTTGTTTCCTGCCACGCTGAGTTAAAATGTCGCAAAATTGTTTTTGATTTCACGAAATTCGATTTTTCGATACGTAGGTATCAAAGAGAACCGAAACTTTTTGTCTCTGATTTTGCTCAAAAGTTGTATACAGGGGTTTTCGGCGCCGCAAGACCGGACTCTCAAGTGCGTTTTTTGATTCCGCTTGTCGTTAGCTCTGCATAAACTTAAGATGCAGTTGTAAGCAAAACGTGTACCCGAAAACCCCTGTATGTATACAACTTTTGAAAAAAACTCGGTTCCCCTCGGTTTCGGTTCGTTGTTTAGTTTGCATGAATAGTTTTATCCATATCCATTTTCTGAAAGAATTGATGCCTGTAGTACAGTGCAGAAGTAGAACCGTCACCTTAAATTTTTCATGCATAGCTATCTTTTGTGTGTAAATATAGCCTTTCTTGTTTCTGTTGTTCATTATATATAATTGTGTTTTATAGTAAATTACCTTCATTGTTTTGCAATACAGTAGCTGGTAAGTACCCTCTTAGGGCCTTTTCGCGCAGCGAGTTAAACGAGTTAAAAGAGTTAAAATTAACTCAATCCTTTTCGCGCACAAGGTTAAAAGAGTTAAAAACAGTTCATTTTAACTCGACTGCAGGGTTAAACGCGTTAACTCTGCTCTTTTAACTCGCGCGCATAAAGGCCCTAAGTCACAGAACTATCGAACCTTTTCTACTTTTAGGGAAGTTTTGTTGCCGTGATAGTTTTCCATTGTTTCCGAAAATCGTAGTTCTCTCATATTTAACTTCCGTCAATGCGCAAAGTTTTCAAAATACACATTTTGTTTTTCCACAACGCTGGCCTTTAATGCTGCAGCTTGTTCTAGTTTTAAAATTTATTTTCAAGGGCTTGGATGTTATGATCTAATTTAGTTTTTAAGGGAATAGCTTATTCGACTGAAATCTGAAAACGTAGGATGTCTGAAATCCTTAAAGACACTTTATTGAGAAAAAATAGTCACAGAGTTCACTTCTTGTAGATTAATGTATTTCTATTGTCAAATTGAATTTCCTATAATTATTGATTTAGATTAAAGCTAGCAGAGCTTTTTCCCGCTTTCGTCGTACACTTCGACTTGTGCCACACCTACGGAGCCATAGTTTTCACCATTGTTTTCTCCAACAAAGAATATCTAAACCAGATCCAAAGTGTTTTCATTAATAAACAGTATATAGTAACAACAAGAGTAACACTAAATTTTGTCGGTTAGCAATCAGTTATGTCAATACAATACATATTATGTCATTTTAATAACGTTTTAATTACACTTTGCTTGCTGATTAAACTATATGGATACTGCCTAATGGGAGTTGAATTGTTCAACCTTTGCGAAAAAGTTGCGCTCATATTTTAAGCAGTGATGTTTCTGTTCAGGCACTGAGATTGAAACTGAAACTAGGTTTTAGATTTGTACAGGTTTTAGTTTCACCCACTCAATTTCAGTCTTTCGCTAAACTTGAAATTTTGAAGGTTTTTGATCTTTGATTCTGCTAATATTGCTGCACTGGAGGCTGAATAAACATCAAATTGTGCTTTATGACAACTCAAAAGGCTGAGACCGTTCTTTTTAAAGTGAACTGAAAGTGAAACGCGGACTGAAACTAAAGCTGAAATTAAAATCGTCTACAGAAACAACACAACTTTTACAAATCAAGAGCTACTATCAATCTTAATAACACTCTTCTTACAATAAAAATTTTATTTATGGACTTACTCTATTGGTAGACTGATCAATTGTTGTTTCCGCTGTTTGCCATTGACGATCTGATACCTTTACGTCAGGATTAGATTTCCAATCACAGGAACTGACGTCGTTTTTACAAAACTAAACGAAAAGGTCAATTGTAAAAGAAAGTATAATGCATAGACGACTAATTTAAGTAAGTTTTAAAAAATCTGAAAACCTACAAATTATCCGTAGTCATTAGTTGTGGATGTTTAGTCTTGTGCTTGTCGCCTACTTACAGGGCCTTAAAATTAAATATGCCTACATTTATTAGAAATTTGTATTAATAGCCATTGATTAACGGCCCCTGATTGATACCATATAATTCCAGCTTTCATAAATATATCACTGTCTGCCCGAGCAAATCCTTAGCCTGGCCCGCGGCCCGCCACCGTCCCGTCCCGTCCTACCATTGACCATCGACCAAAATGCGGCCCGGCCCTAGTCATAGGTAGCTACTCATAAATGACACCATCGATAGTTTGTACTTTTGAGCTGACGGAAATAATGCATGCTTAATAATCGTTTTAATCTATCTCCGGAATGTGTCTGTGATGAAACTCCGGGTAATAAATAACTCAGTGTTCAGCTCTGCTCAGTTTTATTTCTTACATGCATACCTTAAGTTGTGCTTTCTCTGTGGCCTCGTAGTACTTGAATTTGATCTTTCTTCGTCCCTTAATTTGGAAATCTTGACTTCCAAGTGCTGCCTTCTCCCCTTTGTTGATCTGAGAACCGTAATAGCTAGACTGCCCGCTTGCTGAAAAACAATGTGACATAAAGCAATGTGAATAAGGCTAATCAAATGTGACTGTTACCGTCAAGCCCGGTTCATGCTCGCAGTGCTTTGTGCTTTGGGCTTTGTGCTTTAGTGCTTTGTCCTTTTCCGGTTCATGCTCACCCTCAAGAGACGTCTAAAGCACAGTGCTTTGTATTTTGTGCTTTTCCGGTTCATGGTCATCTGTAGCACTTTGTGCTTTGTGCTTCGTGCTTTTGTGCTTCTGGAGGTGCTTTGAGATGTTCAACAATGTTCAACTTTTTCTTAGTGCTTTAGTAGTGCTCGGGCAATAAAATAAAGCAGGAGTTTAGCTGTTTGCTGAATAAAGTGACTACGTAGGTCCCACACGTTGTTTTAGCTAATTTAGCTGGTTTAAGTGTGTTACACGCAAAAATACTTTACTAGCTAGAAAAAATATTTTTGTTATCAAGGTATTGATTAAACTATATATTAATTATTTTATTATTAAACAATTAGAATGCTTTAGCTTTTCTGCTGAATAAAATACCTATTTTACGTATAATACAACTGAATAAATTGACTTTACACGTGATAGTATATGCATATCGTCCTTTGGGCTTTGGCATGAGCATGAACTAGGCTAGTGCTTTGTGCTAAAGCACAAAAGCACAAAGCACTGTGACAAAGCACAAAGCACCCGTCTCTAAAGGACAAAGCACTAAAGGACGGAGGACAAGGACCAAAAGCACAAAGCACTGCCTAAAGCACAAAGCACTAAAGGACAACGAGCATGAACCGGGCTTCACGCTGTCTGTTGCCGGCTTCCGCTTTCGGGTTGGATTTTAGGTACGCACTACACTCTAAGAAATGTTCCAGTAGAAAGTACTGGAATCTTAGTAATTTCTTACTAAAATGCTCCAGTGCGATAAAGACATAGCGGAGCGATTAGTATTTTCCTACTAAAGTAGTCCAGTATTTTAAAAACTACTGGAAATAGCTAGTAAACTTTACTAAATAATCTATGTAGAACACTTTACTGCTTTGACATATAGTCAAGACGCACAATTTGCACCACCCCTAAAGTGCACCATTTTTGTCTATTTTCACGATTATAAAGCTACGTGATGAAAGATACACCATAAATTTGGCATCTACATGTAGCCAATGAAACGCTCTTTCTGCTGATGTGACTTGTCACGTGATAGCTTTTTATATGAATTCAGGCGGCGTAGTTTACTGAGACATACATTGAAAACATGCTGTGTACAACGATGTTGAAGGTAAGTACGCCCTGTCTTTAACAGTTATATTTGAACTCATTACTTAATCTTTTTAATTATTTTAAACAGTGTTGGGTTCCTTTGAATTTGCTCTACATTTATATGTAAAAATAAGCATCAAAAAGTACCATCTGGAATTTTAAATTAAAAAAGTTTGATTATTGTTCAAATTTGGGTGTTTGTTGTAATCTGCACCAGTATGGGCTGTAAAGTGCACCAGGTGTTAAAATGTGCACCACACATTGAAATCATACTATTTAAGTGTGTCCGTAATGCCTACAGACATTGATTTGTGTTAACATTGAATGTATTTAATTAATAATAACCAGATCGTGCGCAATAGTGTATAATATGTCAATGCTATGTAATTTTGGTCCAATTTTCAGCTAATTGTTGTGCATAGGCAAACTTTGCTCTTTAATTATTGTACTCTTGTAAAAATTTAGCAATAGTTTGCAATTTTACTCAAAAATTAAATTAATAACTATAATAATTTTGGTTTCGTTCGTTCGTTCGGTAACTTTTTTGCATAGGTTTACTCCAGTTTAAGCCCAGTTTTGCCCAGTTAAGATCCAGTTTAAAGTTTATTCCAGACTCCAGTTTAAGCATTGGTTTAATAATGTTTTGAAAATAAACTAAAGTATCTAACTGTGCGCAGGCATTTTTGAAATTTTTGGTCTAAACTTAATAAATCCTTTCTCTGTTCAATTTATGATTGTTAGTAGCGATTAGCACGGACCGGATTTTCTCGGCCCGGCTCGGCCCGCAAGCTGACGAAATTCGGCTCGGCCCGCCAAAAGAAGATTTTCAATATCTTACTAACAGTATAATTTCAAAGGTTTCATTGCATGACGGAAACGCTAAATTATGCTCCGCATCGCTAAAATTAAAATCGGTCAAAGTAAAATTGACTCGCTCTCTCTGAATTTGAAAAATAAAATAATAAATATAATAATAAAACAGCATCAGTTTAAAATTTTAATCCTAGGTCATTAAAAAACAGGAAGCAGTATATATATATATATTAAATTTACTCCATTCGGTTTTATTAACTCGCCGCGCCGGCTTAAAACGTTTCTTTTAATTCGATGCTTTCTTTCTTTAATTCTGATCAACTGCAGTCTAGAGAAATAGGTTCTTGAAATTTAAGGTTACAGCTTGGAGTGATCATACAATTTCAATGATCCGCATAAAATGGGCTCAAAACTGCAAGTTAACTTTTTTTAATGTTTTTACGTTTTGAATTGACGGATAAATGTATCAGTTAACGAAAAAGCGGCGGACGGTCGGACATGAAAAATATTTGGTGCTCACTACTTGTCTTTATACACTGGGCCACCGCTATATCCGGCCCGGTGCTGGGACCTGAAATGAAAAGTAGAAATTGAAACTAAAAAATTTCAAATTTGTGGCTAAAAGGTTAGAAGATGTAAAATTCCTTGCAAAAACTCTGTTGTCTTGGTTTCCAAAGTCGGCAAGTCTGGAAAATGATAAACGAAATTTTCCCAAATCTATGAGCTTTGTGTGCCTGGTCCTTGAAGCGGGCCTCCGGGCCCGGGCCCAGATTTTCGAAGAGCAGGCCCGGCTTGTCGTCCAGGCCTGGCCCGAGCAGGCCCTCTGTTGTGCCTACCGGGCCTTGAATCGGGTCTCCGGTCCTGGGCCTTGGAACCGGGCTCCGGGCCCGGTGATGTTAGTAGGCCCGGGCACGGGCCTGGCCCGAAAAATTACTTTGCGGAACAACTCTACCTATAATTCAGAAACCTATGTTCCCTACATTTTGCTTATTACTTTTCGTTTTTCTCTTTTTTTGTAGTCTGTTCCCTTTCTTAGTAAGTGATGCTTGTTTTTATGTGATTGTTTTAGAGTCATCAACCCTTCAAAACATCTCATCCCAACCCCGGCCGCCCATCAAATTGGAATTTTTTCCATCAATGAAGCTTCCGGAATTTTCTCATGATTATCCGACATCTGGCTTCACTTTCTGCTGTTACTTAATTATTTGATTCTGCTGCTTTGTTATTACACCAGCCAGCTTATTTGTCCATTGCTCAGCCAGATTTGGCATGTGGACCCTCTCATTCCTATTCTTTATTTCTTAGCTATACTCTTCTACATGTGTTGCTTCACCTTTGCTTTGCAAAAATTGTAAAAAATTTTGTATTTTTGTTGGTTTATTAACTTGTGTTAGCCTATGTCTTTACAGTATGTGAATTGAAACATCTTATGTTGATATTGCCAATTTTGTGACATGGAATCATTTTGTTTCATTTTTTTATCGTGCTTCTATTAAAAGTGTGCAAGTTTTATTAGCTTCGCTTTTTGTATGTTTTCCTATGTATGCTATTTTCTAAGTAAATCATAGGTGGTGCAAATTAAAACATGGCCGGTGCAGATTTCAGCAGCGGTGGTTCACTTTAAAGATGGTGCTGAAATCTGCACCATTGTGCGATTTTTTGCGAAAAAAACTGGATTACCGGAAACTGCCGAAATAATATGCAGCCAACTTTTGGCAGCAACAAGTACTAGTCTGTTGACATGCTTACTGCAAGTTGTAAGCGCCAATTGCAAGCAGATCCAGATATTCAGATGTTTAAAATTGGCACACTTAATCGCTGAACAAAAAGTGGTGCAAATTGTGCGTCTTGACTATACTAACTACTGGAATTTCCAGTAGTTTCTACTAGATATTTAGTATTATCTACTGGACCCCCCAAAAATTTTTGGGGGGCAAAAATACTGGATTTTCCAGTAATTTCTACTGGACTCAGTAGTAGATTCTACCAATCTCCTAAAATAGTCTGAGCACCAAAAATACTGGATTTTCCAGTAGTTTTTACTAGTTTCTCCAGTGGTTTCTACTAGACTCCTAATACAGTCTGCGTACCCAAAATACTGGATTTTCCAGTAATTTCTTCTGGTTTTGCCAGTAATACATATCTCCTGGATTCCTACTCCGGTCACCAAAAATATGGTTAATGCTCATGAGTATGCAGTGCTTTTTATTAGTTATTAGGTAACACTGGTACGTACTTCGTTGTAAATTCACGTAGTGTTTGTTTGTGTTGTGCTGTGTTAACGTTTGTTTTCCGAAAAAAGCATTGAAACCGCTATAGAGATAAATTGCAGTTGAGAATTATGTTCTTCGTTAATGATCTCTCTTGATGATATGGAATATAAGCAAACTTAGACAGTCATTCTTTTACCGGTAGCTCCAATTTCTGTTTCTTTTACTCTTTCAGTCAGCAACCCGTCGAAGTTCTTTAGTTTTGTCTGCACCAATTTTTTGAGAGCAGAACATCAACCAACCAAACCTTAAGGTATCACACAAATTATGCAAAACTAACTTTAATTTCTGTCGACGACCAAAAACCTTAATTTCATTGGTTAAAACTACACAGGATACGTTTAAAATTCACTGGCTTTCGATTTTAATAGGATTGAACAAAAACGATTCAAATTTTTGTAGCAGCAAAGCCGATACTTCCAGTTATTGGTGTATCTACCTTGCCATACACAATGTATCAGCATTATAATTTAAACACTTGCAGTAAATGCAGACATCTTTACGACTGTCTTCATGTTATTCTCAGCATAAAATAATGCAGCTTACTTTTAAATTGTTAGAAAATTTAGTAGATGTAATAAACGCGCGTTATGGCATATTAAGAACTTAAGGTGGTGATTCCTTTTCGGTACATATATGTCATTGGTTGTCGGCTCAATTCCAGATGAAACAGCTTGCTGGAACTTGCAAAACAAGGTCCTTTAGGATTCTAACACTCTCCGCACAATTCCGCTTCAAAAATTTGACATTTGCGTTCAGGACAGTTTTTACCAGTTTTAGAAATTAGACAGCAGTTGCACAGTTATATATACTGTAGCTATATTCATTTGAAAGATCTCGTTGTGCTTTATATTTTTGCGTTTTGAAGCGATGTTCTAGCTTTGCGCTATCGAGATAGAGACAGTCTTCCTATTTTGCCCTCCGAAAGCTGTCATTTTTGCAGAAATCAAATATTGTTAAGCGACGCAAACCGTCTCAAACTCTGCAAAGGCCAAAACTAGTTTCATTGTTTTCCTAAAAGAAAAAATATTAAGCTATGTTTTGATAGAAATGAATTCTTAACTCCAAGTAATAAATGAGTAATAATGGTTCAAAGTTGATGACTCCAAAAGGAATCACCACCTTACAAATTCTTAGAAATATTGCCAACTTCTTTTGGAAATAAAAATTATTAATTGAATCCAGCATTTCTTGCTGTCAGATTGCATAAGTAGGTAAGTAGAATTTAGTCTGCTCTAAGCACCATTGGAACGGCCAAATATTTCATTTCGTGTTCAGAGTGTTTTACGAGTCCAGTAGATATTACCAGTATCAATCAGTTATGGGAAAACCACTACTTTTGCGTTTCGGTATGTTTTAAGACTCCAGTATATATTTTTGGTGACCGGAGTATTTTAGGAGTCCAGGAGATATTACTGCTAAAACCAGAAAAAATTACTAGATAATCCTGTATTTTTGGTGCACGGGATATTTAGTGGTTGTGCACTATTTGCACCACTTTTTTAAAAAATCATTAATTTTTGTCTTTAAAAATCTGAAGAAAATCCAAACAATATTTGTATCAGACAATTTTTGTATTAAGTTTTTCCTTTGGAATTTCGCAACAACTACAGCAAGTTTCATCGTGATAATTAATTTATAAAAGTGGCAATTAATTTTTATTTAATTAAATTTAGTTGATGGTGCAGTTTAAAGCCACTGTCTCAAATGTGAACCATGGCGTGCAGAAAGTGAACCACTCAAGTGAAATCAAAATAAATATTTCAAGGCGATAAGAAATTCTTATATAGTCATATTCTACGGAATTAGACTAAATATCGGTTTTTCTAATTTTTCAAATCGTTGAATTTTAAGTTCACAGCCGCATTTTTAAATTACCAAGTTTTTGCAGATGGACCTAGTTGGTGTAAAATGCGCAATCTGCATTACTGGATTCAATTTTAATCCTTTGGCTGGTTAGCGCGTTTTATACAAACATCCAATAGAAATAATTTTTACATGACCAAATACACAAGATGATTGGCTAATTTTTGCTATGCGACTCATGGTCTATCGTCTTATTTCGAATGAGTAGCAAGCAGTCAAATTTTAGGTGGTGCACTTTGCGAGCCGGTGCAGATAATGCACAACCACTATTTTTGGAATTCAGTAAATATTTCTGGAGAAACCAGTAGAAATTAGTGGACAATCCTGTATTTTTGGTGCTCGGTGTATTTCAGGAGTCCAGTAGATATTACTGGAGAAACCAGTAGAAATTACTGGAAAATCCAGTATTTTTGGTGCTCGGTGTATTTCAGGAGTCCAGTAGATATTACTGGAGAAACCAGTAGAAATTACTGGAAAATCCAGTATTTTTGGTGCTCTGGGTATTTCATGAGTCCAGTAGATAGTACTGGGAAAAGTAGTAAAAACTACTGGAAAATCCAGTATTTTTGTGTTTCGACACTTTGTACGAGTTTGGTGCAATTTAATACTGGATCCAGTACAAATTACTGGAAAATCCAGTAAGTTGAATAACCCAAATCCAGTAAATGTTACTAAAATATTTAATAGAAACTACTGGAGAAACCAGTAATTTCTTACTAAGATATTTCCAGTACTTATTACTGGACTACCTCCAGTACTTATTACTCCACCATCCAGTTAAATCTACTAAAGTCTTTAGTATTTCTGAGCTACTGGAGTTGTTCCAGTAGAAACTACTAAAGTATTTCTAAGAGTGTAGCTTGGTAGGAAAAGCTTTATATAATAATATAGTTGTCCAATGATGAGGTTTGTCGCACACCTGTTTTATTTTCCTTGTTTTGGCTGAGCTGTCCATCCATAACGAAAACATGGTGACAAAACTCAAGTTCGAGTATCATCCAATACATAGACTTTGTCGTACAATAAATACCAATATTTTGTGAATTCAGTGAACTGTTGTTTTCAAATCGCACTTACGAGGTCCAGGAACTCCTGTATCCAAGTTTCCTATTCTCTTATTTGACTGCTTGAACTCTCCGTCAGCCGCTCCGACCGACGCTGCATCAACGTAGTTACACAGACCTGTAAATATATATATATATAGTGCTTACATTTTTATATACCTTGTTCGTACTGCATTTTGAATTTAACGTACCTATGCTTCAGAAAAAATTTAAACAGTTAATTAACTTTTAGGCAGACAGCTAAATCATACGCAAATTGGCCAGACTCAAAAGATTAAGAGGTATACCGTTAAGGTATGTAGCATTAATTGAACTTATCAAATGCGCGTTGTTTCATGGTTTCATACTTGAATCCAATTTGCATGCAACCGCATTGCATAGCGCTTCATCGCCATTATCGGCCTGTGTAGTCGTAGTGGCTTTTGTTGTTGCTGGCGTTGTTGGTTCTGCGGTTGTGGTCGTTTCTAAAATTTAGCAATAAATATAAAATAGTAAACTAATTTTAATGGATTAAATTTTATTTTAATGACATCGGTAGTGTTGTTGGCCAGCCGGGTGGAAAACGGTTAGCCATTGGTCACATTACATGTAGTAATCTTTGTTCAGGCAAACTCTAGATGAATCAAATCAGCAGGACGTTATTTTGATTTTTTCCGTATCATTAAAAACAAATTAGATTAAGATCGTACCGGGACAGGGATCAGCGGTGACATCAATATCATCAATTGCAACAAGACTCCCTTCATCGTCTTTGAAATTATAAGCTCGAAATACAATCTGAAAATAAGTACGTACGTAATGGGTGGTATTTTAGTATTTGTGAATAAATCCAGTAAATCTAATATATATATAATCCAGTATATATATATATATATATATATATATATATATATATATATATATATACTGGACCTAGTCGAAATGTCAGGTTGGTTAGGCATAAATTCACGAGTCGAGACTCTTCTTTTTTATTATTAAATATATAGAGAAAAACTTTTTGAAGATTGTTTACGATAGGAAATAGGTTTTGGATTTCGAAATTCACAACTTCTTTGGATGTCACTTTGTCCAGAATGGCTGTCTATTCATTCGCCCACAAAAAACTGTTTTTTATAACAAAAAACTTTTTGTTATCCGATTTTTTTGTTTCTTCTCTCTTCGCCCGGCCCTAAGACCGCCCGTCAGCCCGTCCAGATAAAAACCCTATCTTTAACACATGAAATCTTTGACGGGCGATGCAGACGGGCGGATAATTACCGCCCGTCAACTTTTCAAAGAAAAATGTTTTTTATGGGGGAATGAATGGCTGCCATAGTGCACTTGCAGGCGAATATAATTGTGCTATGTTACCCTTCCCGGGCGAATGTAGTAGTGCTATGTTAGGGTACTGGGGCGAATGAATAACTCGCCCACGATTTAATCTTTCAAAATACCGATGAGTTTATTATTTTTTGACTAAAGTTTAGCTACATACATCAAAGAATTCTCCAGGAGGTAGGGTTACAGTGGTAGGACCTGGCATGTCGCCTTCCTTCAGGCTTTGGCAATTTTGCAATGAGGCTCTTGAGTCAAAGGCGTCCCTGGTACAGACTTCCAATTTAGCTCCACCAGTCTGCCAATGTCTAGAATATAAATGTGCTAAGAGGATTTGAAAAGTGAATATTGAAGTTAACATTGATTGTAACATGATTCAGTCTAAACCGAGCCATGCTACAGCCACGTGCGTAATATTGAATTGCACCCTACACCGTGTGTACAATTGTACTGCACGATGTGGGGTCCAGTAAACTTGTACTGTACGGTAAGTCTTCGCTGCACTCCTGTCGGAGTATGCAACGAGGCTGCTGACAGCCAGTTGAACTGACTGCAGTGATCAAAGATTTCTCCTTATATACTTTTCGCCAGCATAAATATGCAAATTAAGTTGGATAGTACGCAAATGACTGAAAATCAGAGAAGCAACAGCAGTCTTTCAAGACATGACATGCAGAAGACGAAAATTTTTGACCACATTACAAGTCAGCTATAGCACTGCTTGCTGTGCTCCCAGAAATTTGTGAGCGCACTTGCAGGCGACGCCTGAGCTTCGTCTGCTCTCTGAGAATACTGCTTTCTGCTACTACACAGTATTGTTCCTTTTGATACTCTTCAGGCTGACAACAAACAGAAACAGCGAACAATGTAGTATAGTCGCACCTGGCTTCTAAAGCTCTCACTCTTCTGTGCATTCAATTGTACACGAATAGAAGATGGCTTCATCACTTCCGGCATCTTCTTCCGAGTACACTGCCAAAAACTTTCCATCTGTAATGTTAAAATTAACATTTAATTTATGTAAACACACCGTTTACGGCGAACTAAGTTTTACTGGAATCCTTTTAAAGTTCATCAAATTTAGAGGACTAACATTTAATAGATACTAATTGCATATTATTGATCTGCTATTCGACTAGTTTGTCTTACTTTGTTAATTACGTTTGTAGGAATTTCCCTTACCGGTCTTTCGATGTGCCAATGGCTCATCATTCTGTCATCATTTTTATCGCCACCCGACCCACCAGATCTCCGTCATGTCGTCCAGCACGCCGCTGTCGAAATCGCAGTCAAGATAAGAGAATAGGAAACTTGGACACAGGAGTTCGGCTGAAATTTGAAAACAACTGTTCACTGAATTCACAAATATTGGTATTTATTGTACAGTGATATTTAAATTTAGTTTTGTGACCATTTTTGTTAGGCCCCAACGTAAATAAAACAGGTAAAGTGACTCTCATACTTATTTTATCACCATGCTTTTTCGTTACCCAGATACACTCTTAGAAATACTTTAGTAGTTTCTACTGGAACAACTCCAGTAGCTCAGAAATACTAAAGACTTTAGTAGATTTGACTGGATGGTGGAGTAATAAGTACTGGAGGTAGTCCAGTAATAAGTACTGGAAATATCTTAGTAAGAAAATTACTGGTTTTTTCCAGTAGTTTCTACTAAATATTTTAGTAACATTTACTGGATTTGAGTTATTCAACTTACTGGATTTTCCAGTAATTTGTACTGGATCCAGTATTAAATTGCACTAAACTCGTACAATGTGTCGAAACACAAAAGTACTGGATTTTCCAGTAGTTTTTACTACTTTTCCCAGTACTATCTACTGGACTCATGAAATACCCCGAACAATCAAAAATACTGGATTTTCCAGTAATTTCTACTGGTTTCTCCAGTAATATCTACTGGACTCCTGAAATACACCGAGCACCAAAAATATCTGGATTTTCCAGTACTTCACTGGTTTCTCCAGTAATATCTACTGGACTCCCGAAATACACCGAGCACCAAAAATACAGGATTGTCCACTAATTTCTACTGGTTTCTCCAGAAATATTTACTGAATTCCAAAATAGTGGTCGCCTTATCTGCACCGCCAAGTGCACCACCATGTATTGACTGCTTGCTACTCATCCGAAATAAGACGATAGACCATGAGTCGCATAGCAAAAATTTGCCAATCATCTTGTGTATTTGATCATGTAAAATTTATGGTTTTTATGTTTGTTCGCCCAGTTTTTATCGCCGAACCCAAATGTAGATTGAGCATTTTCACATCCAACTAGGTCCATCTGCAAAAACTTTGAATTTAAAAATCCTGTGTGAACTGTGAAAATTTCTAAAATCGTGAAGAATTGAAAAACCGATATTTAGTCTAATTCGTAGAATATGACTCATATAAGAATTTCTTATCGCCTTTGAAATATTTATTTGCATCGAGTGGCCAGCTCTGCCGCTATGGTTCGATTTGAGACGTGGCTTTAAACTGCACCACAACTAAATTTAATTAAATAAAAATTAATTGCCAAAAACTATAAATTAATTATCACGATGAATGCAAAGTTTTCGGAATTCCAAAGGAAAATTAATACAAATTGTCTGATACAAATATTGTTGGATTCGCCAGATTCTAAAGACGAAAAATTGATAGGGTTTTAAAAGTGGTGCAAATAGTGCACTAACCACCAAATATCCCGTGCACCAAAAATACAGGGATTATGTAGTAATTTTTTCTGGTTTTAGCAGTAATATCTCCTGGACTCCTAAAATACTCCGGTCACCAAAAATATATACTGGAGTCTTAAAATATACCGAAACGCAAAAAGTAGTGGTTTTCCCATAACTGATTGATACTGGTAATATCTACTGGACTCGTAAAACACTCTGAACACGAAATGAAGTATTTGGCCGTTCCAATGGTGCTTAGTAGAGCAGACTAAATTCTACTTACCTACTTATGCAATCTGACAGCAAGAAATGCTGGATTCAGTTAATAATTTTTATTTCCCAAAGAAATTGGCAATATTTCTAAGAATTTGTAAGGTGGTGATTCCTTTTGAGTCATCAACTCTTTTAACCATTATTACTCATTGATTACTTGAGTTAAGAATTATTTATCAAAACATAGCTTAACATTTTTTCTGTTAGGAAAACAATGAAACTAATTTTGGCCTTTGCAGAGTTTGAGACGGTTTGAGGGTGTTGCTTAACAACAATATTTGATTTCTGCAAAAATGACAGTTTGAGGGCAAAATAGGAAGACTGTCTCTATCTCCGATAGCGCAAAAGCAAGAACATCGCTTCAAAATGCAAACATATAAAGCACAACGACAACGATCTTTCAAATGAATATAGCTACAGTATATATAACTGTACAACTGTCCAATCTATTCTAAAACTGGTAAAAAACTGTCCTGAACGCAAATGTCAAATTTTTGAAGCGGAATTGAATACGGAGAGGGTGTAAATGCTAAAGGACCTTGTTTTGAAAGTTCCAGCAAGCTGTTTCATCTTGGAATTGAGCCGACAACTAATGATATATATGTACCGAAAAGGAATCACCACTTTAAAGTTCTTAATATGCCATAAAACGCGTTTATTACGTCTACTAAATTTCTAACAATTTAAAAGTAAGCAGCATTATTTTATGCTGAGAATATATGAAGACAGTCGTAAAGATGTCTGCACTTACTGCAAGTGTTTAAATTATAATGCTGATACATTGTGTATGGCAAGGTAGATACACCAATAACTGGAAGTATCGGCTTTGCTGCTATAAAAATTTGAATCATTTTTGTTCAATCCTAGTGAAATCGAAAGCCAGTGAATTTTAAACGTATACTGTATAGTTGTAACCAATGAGATTAAGGTTTTCGGACGTAGACAGAAATTATAAAGTTAGTTTTGCATAATTTGTGTGATATGAAGGTTTTGGTTGGTTGATGTTCTGCTCTCAAAAATTGGTGCAGACAAAACTAAAGAACTTCGACGGGTTGCTGACTGAAAGAGTAAAAGAAACAGAAATTGGAGCTACCGCCCAAAGAATGACTGTCTAAAGAAGTTTGCTTATATTCCATATCATCAAGAGAGAGACAAGCAAGCCAATACAGGAACCCCACGATAACGCCCCCCAAATAACCCCACTAAAAAATTGCACGCTATGTGTGTAACTCAAAACACAATACTCAGTTGGTTCGATGTGCGTTCGTGCGAGCTGCACATATACTTTAATTCTTTAATATGGGTCTGATTGTAGTCACTACTCTCTCATAATCAATAACGAAGAAACATTCTTAGTTACCTTTATGTACTCGTAACTGAAGAACACATTCTCAACTGCAACTTCCTGTATAGCGGTTTCAATGTTTTTCTCGGAAAACAAACGTTAAATACCAGCACAACACAAAAATGCAAACACTACGTGAATTTACAACAAAGCATACCAGTGTTACCTAATAACTAATGAAAAGCACTGCATACAAGCATTAACCATATTTTTGGTGACCGGAGTATTAGGAATCCAGGAGATATGTATTACTGGCAAAACCAGAAGAAATTACTGGAAAATCCAGTATTTTGGGTACGCAGACTGTAAGTTAGGAGTCTAGTAGAAACCACTGGAGAAAAACTAGTAAAAAACTACTGGAAAATCCAGTATTTTTGGTGCTCAGACTATTTCTGAGGAGATTGGTAGAATTTACTACTGAGTCCAGTAAATCACTGGAAAATCCAGTATTTTTGCCCCCAAAAATTTTTGGAATTGAGTCCAGTAGATAATACTAAATATCTGTAGAAATTACTGGAAATTCCAGTAGTTAGTATAGTCAAGACGCACAATTTTGCACCACTTTTTGTTCAGCGATTAAGTGTGCCAATTTTAAACATCTGAATATCTGGATCTGCTTGCAATTGGCGCTTACAACTTGCAGTAAGCATGTCAACAGACGCTAGTTTAACTTGTTGCTGCCAAAAGTTGGCTGCACAATTATTTCGGCAGTTTCCGGTAATCAGTTTTTTTCGCAAAAAATCGCACAATGGTGCAGATTTCAGCACCATCTTTAAAGTGAACCACCGCTGCTGAAATCTGCATAGGCCATGTTTTAATTTGCACCACCTATGATTTACTTAGAAAATAGCATACATAGGAAAACATACAAAAAGCGAAGCTAATAAAACTTGCACACTTTTAATAGAAGCACGATAAAAAAATGGAAACAAAAATGATTCCATGTCACAAAATTGGCAATATCAACATAAGATGTTCCAATTCACATACTGTAAAGACATAGGCTAACACAAGTTAATAAACCAACAAAAATACAAAATTTTTTACAATTTTTGCAAAGCAAAGGTGAAGCAACACATGTAGAAGAGTATAGCTAAGAAATAAAGAATAGGAATGAGAGGGTCCACATGCCAAATCTGGCTGAGCAATGGACAAATAAGCTGGCTGGTGTAATAACAAAGCAGCAGAATCAAATAATTAAGTAACAGCAGAAAGTGAAGCCAGATGTCGGATAATCATGAGAAAATTCCGGGAAGCTTCGTTGATGGAAAAAATTCCAATTTGATGGGGCGGCCGGGGTTGGGATGAGATGTTTTTGAAGGGGTTGATGACTCTAAAACAATCACATAAAAACAAGCATCACTTACTAAGAAAGGGAACAGACTACAAAAAAAGAGAGAAAACGAAAAGTAATTAGCAAAATGTAGGGAACATAGGCTTTCTGAATCTATGGAAGAGTTGTTCCGCAAAGTAATTTTTCGGAGCCAGGCCCGTGCCAGGCCTGCAAACATCACCGGGCCCCGGAGCCGGTTCAAAGTGGCGGACCGGAGACCCGATTCAAGGCCGGTAGGCGCAGAGGGCCTGCTCGGGCCAGGCCTGGACGACCAGCCGGGCCTGCTCTTCGAGAATCTGGGCCTGGGCCCGGAGAGCCCGCTTCAAGGACCAGGCACACAAAGCTCATAGATTTGGGGCCTAGATTTATCATTTTCCAGACTTGCACCGACTTTGGAAACCAAGACAACAGAGTTTTTGCAAGGAATTTGTCTTCCTAACCTTTTAGCCACAAATTTGAAATTTTTAGTTTCAATTTCTACTTTTCATTCAGGTCACCGGGCCGGATATGATGGCCAGTGTATAAAGACAAGTAGTGAGCACCAAATATTTTCATGTCCGACCGTCCGCCGCTTTTTCGTTAACTGATACATTTATCCGTCAATTCAAAAACGTAAAAACATTAAAAAAAGTTAACTTGCAGTTTGGTATTTCATTTTATGCGGATCATTGAAATTGTATGATCACTCCAAAATGTAACCTTAAATTTCAAGAACCTATTTCTCTGAACAACGGTTGATCAGAATTAAAGAAAGAAAGCATCGAATTAAAAGAAACGTTTTAAGCCGGCGCGGCGAGTTAGACAATAAAACCGAATGGAGTAAATTTAATATATATATATATACTGCTTCCTGTTTTTTAAAGGCCTAGAGTTAAAATTTTAAACTGAATGCTGTTTTATTATTATATTTATTATTTATTTTTTCAAATTCAGAGAGAGCGAGTCAATTTTACTTTGACCGATTTGAAATTTTAGCGATGCGGAGCATAATTTAGCGTTTCCGTCATGCAATGAAACCTTTGAAGTGAGACTGTTAGTAAGATATTGAAAATCTTCTTTTGAAAAGCCGAGCCGAATTTCGTCAGCTTGCAGGCGGAAGCTGAGCCGAGAAAATCAGATCCGTGCTAATCGCTACTAACAATCATAAATTGAACACAGAAAAGGATTTATTAAGTTTAGACCAAAAAATTTCAAAAAGAAATGCCTGCTCACAGTTAGATACTTTAGTTTATTTTCAAAACATTGATAAACCAATGCTTAAACTGGAGTCTGGAATAAACTCCAAACTGGATCTTAACTGGGCAAAAACTGGGCTTAAACTGGAGTAAACCTATGCAAAAAGGTTACCGAACGAACGAACGAAACCAAAATTATTATAGTTATTAATTTAATTTTTGAGTAGAAAAGTAAAGCTATTGCTAAATTTTTACAAGAGTACAATAATTAAAGAGCAAAGTTTGCCTATGCACAAACTCAATTAGCTGAGAAATGGACCAAAATTACATAGCATTGACATATTATACACTATTGCGCACGATCTGGTTATTATTAATTAAATACATTCAATGTTAACACAAATCAATGTCTGTAGGCATTACGGACACACTTAAATAGTATGATTTCAATGTGTGGTGCACACGTTTAACACCTGGTGCAAAATACCGGCCCTACCTGTGCAGATTGCAACAAACACTTAAATTTAGACAATAATCAAACTTTTTTAATTTAAAATTCAAGATGGTACTTTTTGATGCTTATTTTTATTAATAAATGTAGAGCAAATTCAAAGGAACCCAACACTGTTTAAAAAATAATTAAAAAGATTAAGTAATGAGTTCAAATATAACTGTTAAAGACGGGGCGTACTTACCTTCAACATCGTTGTACACAGCATGTTTTCAATGTATGTCTCAGTAAACTACGCCGCCTGAATTCATATAAAAAGCTATCCCGTGACAATCACCTCAGCAGAAAATGCGTTTTACCATTGGCTACATGTAGATGCCAAATTTATGGTGTATCTTTCATCACGTAGCTTTATAATCGTGAAAATAGACAAAAATGGTGCACTTTAGGGGTGGTGCAAATTGTGCGTCTTGAC
>JASAND010027485.1:0-25155 GCA_030248195.1 Trissonchulus latispiculum | reverse complement strand
GGTATGTATAGATATATTTCAACGGTAGCAAGCAAGCCAACCACAGCACTTCACAACCACTTTGAGCATGCAGTTCTATGACAAATGTTGCTCAGCTCGCTCAGGGCTTTCATTTGGTACCAAATTTGACCAGTTTTGAAAAATTTCATTTTTGACCGAAAATCGCCAAGTCCCCACCCCACCCCAGCACAGCACTCTACAGCCACTTTGAGCATGCAGTTCTATGACAAAAGTTGCTCAGCTCGCTCAGGGCTTTCATTTGGTACCAAATTTGACCACTTTTGAAAAATTTCATTTTTGACCGAAAATCGCCTAAGTCCCCAATCCACCCCACCACAGCACTCTACAGCCACTTTGAGCATGCAGTTCTATGACAAAAGTTGCTCAGCTCGCTTAGGGCTTTCATTTGGTACCAAATTTGACCACTTTTGAAAAATTTCATTTTTGACCGAAAATCGCCTAAGTCCCCACCCCACCCCACCACAGCACTCTACAGCCACTTTGAGCATGCAGTTCTATGACAAAAGTTGCTCAGCTCGCTCAGGGCTTTCATTTGGTACCAAATTTGACCACTTTTGAAAAATTTCATTTTTGACCGAAAATCGCCTAAGTCCCCAATCCACCCCACCACAGCACTCTACAGCCACTTTGAGCATGCGGTTCTATGACAAAAGTTGCTGAGCTCGCTTAGGGCTTTCATTTGGCACCAAATTTGACCAATTTTGAAAAATTTCATTTTTGACCGAAAATCGCCTAAGTCCCCACCCCACCCCACCACAGCACTCTACAGCCACTTTGAGCATGCAGTTCTATGACAAAAGTTGCTCAGCTCGCTTAGGGCTTTCATTTGGTACCAAATTTGACCACTTTTGAAAAATTTCATTTTTGACCGAAAATCGCCTAAGTCCCCACCCCACCCCACCACAGCACTCTACAGCCACTTTGAGCATGCAGTTCTATGACAAAAGTTGCTCAGCTCGCTTCGGGCTTTCATTTGGTACCAAATTTGACCACTTTTGAAAAATTTCATTTTTGACCGAAAATCGCCTAAGTCCCCACCCCACCCCACCACAGCACTCTACAGCCACTTTAAGCATGCAGTTCTATGATAAAAGTTGCTCAGCTCGCTTAGGGCTTTCATTTGGTACCAAATTTGACCACTTTTGAAAATTTTTATTTTTGACCCCATGACCTCCCACCGACCTGACCCTCCAGATGGCAAAGTGGAACCAGCACAGCAAGATGGGTGGGTCAGACGGCAAAACGGATGCCAGGAATGAGCTGGGCGCACCAGAAAACCCCTATAGACAATGTTTTGTCGGGCTATGTACAGTCCTATATGGTGTTCCCGGAAGTCGGTACCGACCGGACCCTCCAGACGGCAAAGTGGAACCAGCACAGCTAGATGGGTGGGTCAGACGGCAAAACGGACACCGGGAATGAGCTGGGCGCACCAGAAAACCCCTATAGACAAAGTTTGGAGAGGCAAAGTAAAGCCTACTATGGACCTCCGGGAAGCGGTTACCGACATGACCCCTCAGACGGTCAAGTGGAACCAGCCCAGCAACTTGGGTTACTCGGGCAGCAAAACTGATAGCGGGAATCGATTCTCCGTCCCAAAAAACCTTTGTATGCAAAATTTGAGCCACCCATGTAGCAAAATAAGCGAAAAAATTAAGTTCAAAGTTCGACCCAAAATTCACCAAATTTGGCCGGCCAGTACCGAAAAATTACGCACGAAGACGGAAAATCATATAGCATTTGAACGACCCCGATATGTGTACTGTTTAACCATATAGTCAGTATTGCCCCATATATAGCTCAATCTGACTTATTAAGGCGCCTTTGAAGCATACTTTTTGGCCATTTTAGCGTTTTGGCCGACTTTGGCCCCCAGCCAAAAATTTTTTCCGGCCCTGGGAGGCATAAAAACTAGCTTATTTTCTTATTTTTGATTTGTACTACAAGAATATATATGGGTTTCATAGGCAAAAATTTTTCTATCTGTAGTTATTCAAGCTACAAAACCCCCTTATGAGACATCAAAAGCGAGAAACCGGAAAAAAAAAACATCACTCTCGTAAGCGATTTTTGGCATAACTTTTTAACGGAAAGTGGTACGGGGATGAAACTTCGCACACATACTAAACTCGACACGTACAATTTTTTGCGCACATAATCTGCGCAGGATCTGCGCAGGAATCTGCGCAGCTTCTGCGCAGCCTTGTTTTACACGGTCATTCGACCATTTTCACTCATATTATAGGGGTCGCTACCGCGACCCCTATGATTAAACAACTTAATAATACAAGTACATAATGTCAACTGCCTTTCGCATCAACTTAATACAAAATTCTGCGCTGACAGTGCAGAAAAAACACCTTGAACACCTTTCTACCAGAACTGCATTGTTTATTTGGAATAAGCTTTAATATTTCAAAATCGTCCCGCTTGCTTTGAAACCTGAAGAATGTAGATCTTACTCGTATGTCATGTGGAGTGGAGCATGAGTGACCGCGAATATGGGTTGTTCAGCGAAGCTGGTCCATATTAGTGCGCTTTTAACCTAGTCCCCCTGGCATTTACAACCTGCCCCTCCCATATTAACGTTTTAAAACCTAGTCCTCTGTCCATTTACAACCTAATGTCACCCATATTACATTTTTCATGCTCCACCGGAGCATTTTTATTCTTATCCTATTTCATTTTTAAGGTTCTCAGTAAAAAGCAAAAACGTTAAAGCTGTGTGAAAGAAACTTTAAAAATTCCGCCAATCATTAATCGTCAACCGAAAGTACAGAACAAAGAAGCTTGAAAAGTTCCAAGTTCTTCCCTTTTCTCTATTTTGACAGAAATCCAACATCCAGTACCCATGGCTGCAATAGGTTTAGTTGCTGTATATAGCATATAGCACTCTACTGCAGCGCAACCAAATGTAAACTTTACTGTCAGTGAAGGAAACTCATAAAACACAATTTGCAATGCTCTTCCGCATTTGTGTGCAAAAGTTCGGACGATTGCAACTTACCTGTAACTAGTTATAGGCCGTGCTGTACTTCAGCAGCTCTCTACTGCAGCGCAATTAGGCTCAAACTTCACTGCCAAAAAAAGAGACGGCATGATTTCCAATGCTATTATTCTGCACCTGCCTACAAAATTTCAGACGATTGCACGTTTTCTGTAGTTAGTTATAGGCCGTGCTGTACTTCTGCAGCACTCCACTGCAGCGCAACCACATAGTAACATCGTAATAAGTATACGAAACGTATCTATAATAGTTTGTCATGTCCTATACTATCTGTATGCCGAATTTCAAATACCAGTGACGAATGAATAACTTGTTATCGAAGGTGCTGTGTTTGGGGCAGCACATACAGCACGGTGGAAGCTAGAGAGTGCACCAACTAACATAGCTACAGTTCCCCCTTACTACAGACATAATTTTCACCAAGTTTCATATGTTTAGCCGTTTACAGTAAGTCTACAGACAGCGTGCTACGGTTGCTGCATAATAGTACAGCACGATAGCAGCATCGCACAGAGCTGCGACTATGCTCATCGTGTTCAGCGACCCCAATAACCCTTGTATGCGTCCCACTAAATGGCCCAAAACAGCATATTTAGGTCTATTTTTGACTATTTCCTGTAGAGTTGGGACTTAGAAATTTTCCGAAAATGGCTATTGGCCGGACCAACTTTGGGCCGGCCGCCAGAACGATCCTGGTCAGATATCAAAAATCGCCCTCGTTAGGACATATAAACCCTTCCGTAGATCCTTATGCAACAAACCACGTCTCTCTAGCGTCTTCCCTGAGTCCTGTAGCTTTGACAAAACATTGGCCATTTTTGGCCATTTTAGCGCCAAGTCCACCTTTGGTCGGCCGTACAGATGGCTGGCCGGGCCGGGCAGCGAAAAAATATCAAAAAGGTTCACTTTCGGGGTATATACGTTCAGAAAAACCAAACTTCACCTGCTGAAAATGCCCAGATCGTTCTAACACTCCGACAGAAAATTGCATTTTTCCAAGCGTGACTTACACGGAAAAAAAACAAACGGACCTAACTTGTCCGGAAGCGAAAATTTCCAAAGTTGAAAATTTTGACCAAAACTTTTTTGCGACTTGTAGTACTCGTCGTGTAGATTCCAACGATACCAAAATTGTCCAGTTTGGTTGAGTATTTAGCTGGCACGGAGCTCGAACGGGTCTCCAAGGGCCGCACTGAGCCTTTTACACCCATATTATAGGGGAGCGCTCTCGCGCTCCCCTATAATTACTGACTCCAGATTAAAAGCTTAGAATTTCATCTGCATAATACATTGCATGAACATTCAATAAAAAATTCATCCGAACAAACTAAACTAAGCTTGCATAGAAGCATGTGTGAGATAAGTTTTCCGAAATGACAAAGTCAGAAACTTCGTGGGTTAAAATTTTCCCGACCAAAATAGCTCACCTAGGGCAGGACAGAAGACACATGCTGGACTCTGTGTCCAGATAGCTTCGACAGAGACAATCGTGCATGTCCAAACTGGTGCCAAAGGTTGAGCAGGACTTGCAGGCAGAATGGCACTTAACGCAGACCTGAAAGAAATATACGTATACACTTATGACAACAATAGTTGTACTCAAAAACCGGTCACGGTCAACACTATCGATCAAAGTATGTGTGATGATAAAGGAATCAATAAAAACGTCGGCCATGCAGTCACTAAGACAAAGCCTCAGTCCGAAGCAGAAAAAAGCCAACGGGTGCGGTTCTGCTTTGCATCCGAGATTTTAGGTAAGACGCTTTCGTTGATTTTTCTATGGGCCTTTTCATAAAAAGATTAAACGGATTAACTTAAACGGATTAACTTAAACAGATTAAATGGACTAAAAACACGTATTCATACAATCACGGATTAAACTACTTAAAAGGATTAAACTGAGCCACGACTTAAACGGATTAACTTAAATGGATTAAATTAAGTGATTTAAGTAGTTTGATCCGTATTTTATGAATACACTTTTAATCCGTTTAAGTTAATCTGTTTAAGTTAATCCATTTAATCCGCCAGTTTAATCCTGATTTTATGAATACAAATGAAGCTAACATTTCAAAAAGCATCTATTCTATTAATATTACTTTCGCTGATTGATGCGACAATTGTAAATTTTAAGTATGTTACTTCAGTTATGAGTGGCAAAGTGCTACTTCAAACTAGCTAATATCATTATAAGTATCATTCATTGCACATATCAAACTTTGTAACCTTTTTACAATGATGAGTTTCAGATTTATTTTTGACTTGCGTGTTTCCGAATTAACTGTAATTGAATGAATGAATTAATTAATTAATTAAGTTCTGTGCCTCTCGTGGGGAAACAACAAAATTTAACCTGTAGCAACTTTTCTCCCAGCGTTAAGTGGCTCCCAGCTGATTTCAGTGGGACTCACTTAAGGTGGTGATTCCTTTTGGGCACATATTGTTATTTGGCGGCGTAAATCAACACGAAATTTGATGAAACTTTCCGAAATAAGTTCTTTTAGCGTTCTAACACCCTCCGCGCAATCCCGATTCAAAAATTCGAGATTTCCGGTCAGAGTGGTTTTTCCAAATTTCTGAACGTTTGGCAGCTGCTATACAGTCATGACCATATTCATTCGAAAGATCTCATTGAGTTGCACATTTTTGCTTTTTAAAGCAAGTTTCTAACTTTTCTCTACCGTGAGATATAGCCCGATTTTCTTGTTTTGGCGTCGAAAACTTGTCATCTTTGCAGAAATCAAATAATCCAACATTTCTAGAACTACGCAAGCCGTAAAATCAAACTAAGGGCGTCGATCTGAAGGTCTCATAAGGACAAATAATCCGGCGCATGATCGTCTTCCAACTGCTATCCTGTAGGCTGCTATCATAAAAAATGTAGTTTTTGCAAAACCACGACCAATTTTTTTCCAAAGATTGTGGAGCATGTGGAGCAGGTGGAGGGCTGCTACTGAACAAATGTGTTCTGCACAAATATACCCAGGGACGATTTTTTAGTTGAACCGATTGCTGCTTTCTAGCTAAAGTAATCGCTTGACAAATTTGGAAAAAGTAGGCAAAATAGAGGTTGCGCACACATTTCAGCGTATTTCTCTATAACGAAGAGCTATTTCACAATAAATAAAAAATCGTCCCCAGCTATTCGATGGAGGTATTGAATGATATAACCAATGTCTCGCGAAAAAATTTAGTTGAGTCTGCAAAAATTCTGGAAAATTATACTTCTTCTAAAATGTGTTAAAAATATTTTAGAAAAGCAAGATTAGTTTCGTGGCATGCGTTAAAAAGAGAAAATGTCAAGCTACATTTTCATATAAAAATGGCTTCTTAACTCCAAGTAATGAATGAGTAATAATGGTGCAAACTTTATGTGACCAAAGGGAATCACCACCTTAACAACAGAGAAGCTCAATTCAAGGTCAAATTGATCTCTGACTATGTAGGCCCTCACACTAGCACAAATCTTACTGTGATTTATAGATAAAGTTAATGCTGCATAGTGAAGAATAATTCTTGACAGTTTCCTTGTATTGACTGCTAAAATTTTTTAAGCAATTAGACAAAAGAGCAATTTTAAGGAAACACGGCTTGTCTAAGTAAAAACTTTATTTTTCATAACTTTATCTTAAACACTTTTAATAATGCTTTATTCAAGAAAAATCATTTATATAGAAGAGCGGATTCATAATAACTAAAAAAGGGTTCCCAGGTATTTATAGAGGTATCGAATAATAGAATCAATGACTCTCGAAAAAATTACTTCACGGTATATCGAAAAACGTGAATTCCCCAAATTTTTCTAAAAATCCAGTTTTCTGCGCCAGAGGATTCTCTACATCAGAGCTAACCAGAATCAATTGGTATCGTTCGAAATGTCTTGTCACAAACTGAGATTTGTATAGATATAGATATAGATAAACGAAGCAGAATTTTTAATTAGGCCTTACAGCTTTCAGAATATTTCATCAGATCTGCTGACCCCCAATTTCAACGTTGCAAAACGTCAAGTCAAATTTGGCTGTTCTCAAACTTCAAAAATTAATTTTAAAAGTTTGAAGGCCTAAATTAAAATATTGCTCCCTACAAATTACCCTTCGAGATCGTATTTATGACATAAATTGGACGTTGAACTGCTCCGTTTTGTCGTTGGTGAGATTTCTCTGGTGCACGGAAAAAATCACCACTTTTTCGGTCTCCTATGTTTAACACATGACTACCATTTTGAGCTGAAATTGCTCTTCAACCATAAGAGACCCGACTTAAATTTTATAAACTGGTTAAAATATACCACTTAGACTACGTAATATGTGAAAATGAATAAAATCTGAGATGGTCGAAAATCAGCCAAAAATGGATCACCCTTAATTCTTGCAGTTTAGTGATGATTTTTTGTCATTTTAAGGCTTATGGCTGGTATCCGGAGCATTAAAATCGAAATGTCAAATCCGAAAATGTCTCTCGGGCCCGGAACCTATGCCCTCTATATCATGCACACCCAGAAATTTGGGATGTTTCTGCAGTTTTGAGAAATAGATATATATTTGAGGTGCTGCTATCGCTTTGTGTAAATTTCACCTTACAAGCTCTAATTATTTATGACAGTGGGTGAAACTTTCCAAATACATTATTTTGGTGCTCTTTAACATTCTGGGACCACTCCAGCAATTTTATGTGAAAAGGTCAAAACATTTTGGTTTTTGCAATTATTCTCTCAGCACGTAGTCGATGAACCGGATTGGTTGGTATGGCTGTAAAGAGAACACCAACATGAACATTTTTGCTTCTGCAACCTTTCAGCCGTCTCTAGCAGTTAAATCAGTATAAGCCCAAAAAGAGTTTGGAGTAAAAAATGGCCATTTTCTGGGAAAGCAGTTCTTTGAAAATTACTGCCATATCTTACGGTCAATTTTAGCTCATTTATACTCAATCAAATCGATACACAATCAAGTTGCCCATTTTATCAATGCCTATTAGCTGGAATTCGTTGCCTTAAGGTGCTGGTATCGCTTTGTGTAAATTCGACCCTACAAGCTTCAATTCTTCATGAAAGTGGATGAAACTTTCGAAATACATTATTTTCGTGCTCTTTAACATTCTGGAACCAGTCCCGGATTTTTAGGTGCAAAGATAAGAAAGTTTTGGTTTTCGCCCTTATTCTCTCAGTACATAATCGCTACACCGGATTGGTTGTTATGGCTGGAAAGAGGGCACTAAAATGAACATTTTTGCTTTTACAACTTTTGAGCTACCTCTAGTGGTTAAGGCAGTACAAGCCAAAAACTACTTTTGGGGTCAAAAAATGGCCATTTTTGAAGAAATCGGTTTTTTCAAAATTACTGCCAAATCTTACAGACAATTTTGGCTGATTTATACTCAATCGATACACCGTCCAATTGCGCATTTTATCAATACCTATTCGCTGGAGTTCGTTGCTTTAAGCTGGAGAATTCGCCGAAAAACCATTGGCAAAATTGCGGTTATTTTGTTTTGAACATTGATTTCTCAAAAACTACCCAATCGATTCGCGTGATTTTTGGCTGAATGAAAATTCGCCCTATTGCGGAGGGACATTTTTCTTGGTTTGAGCTAAAACAGCTCCAGTTGTGAGAAAACTGAATAGAAAGTTGCGAAATTTAGTGTCATCGCGCATTTGCCGGATTTCTTGGAGTATTGAGACTTGCTGAGCCAAATCCAAAAAAATGTCCCTCGGCCCACATGTCCTTCATATCATGGCACAAGAAGAAATTTTGGCCGATTCTACAGTTTTGAGAAATCGATGTTCAAAAATTTTTGGTCTATATTCAGTCTGTCAGATGTCAGCATGCCGGCAATTTTTTGTTATTTTTTTGCCAATTTTGCTAGTTTCTTAGGCTCATGTTAATGTACAGATTATAAGCTTTAAAACGATGTATAAAGCTATTTCCAACTCCCAAAATTGCGAAAGTTATAGCGTTTCGAAAAGTCACGACAAAAGCACTGCACAAAAGGATACCAGCACCTTAAGCTAGAGGTTTAGCCGAAAATCCATTTTGATGAAACTGCGAGTATTTTGTTTTAAACATCGATTTCTCCAAAACTGCCAAACAGATTCGTGTGATATTTAGCAGGATGACAATTCGCACTGTTGCAAAGAGATCTTTTCGTGGTATGAACTAAAACTTCTTCGTTTGCGAAAAAACTCAATGCAAAGTTGCCAAATTTGGTGTAACCGCACATTTGGCGAATTGAGCATTACGATCTATTGCGGATTCAATCCAAAAAATGCCCCTTGGTCCACATGTCCTTCATATAACGACATAAAAGGAGATTTTGGTGGATTCTACAGTTTTGAGCAGTCGATGTTCAAAAATTCATGGTCAACATTTAACGGTATGTCAGGAAATTTTTTTGCGGATTTTGTTAGTTTCGAAAATCCATTTGAAAGCGAATGTACTGATTAGCTTTATTTCCAATTCCAAAAATTGCGAAGGTTATAGCGTTTCGAAAATCACTACACAAAAGGATGCCACCATCTTAAGGTGGGACTGGCTATACTGAACTAGTTGGCCAGAAATGCAAACTAGTTTGCTAGTTTTAAACAGAAAGAATGTATAGATATTATAAGCTTCAAACTATATAATAATGTTGGACAAGTTACGACATTAAATAAACTCAGCACAGGAGGAAACAAATACCTACTTTAGTCCCTTAATAGCTGCTGTTTTTATTTTGCAGCTTTCTAGCCAAAGTTGTTGCGTGAGAAAGATAAGAAAAGTAGACAGTTAGTATATATTCGGGTTGCGCAAACATGTTAATATCTGATTTTACAGAACGAAGAACGATTTCATTATACCTAAGAACGATTTTCAGCTATTTGTAGAGGTATCGAGTAATAAACCCGATGTCCCACCAAAAAGTTACGTCAGTCTGTAAAAAATTTGAAAGTTGCACTTGTTCTATAATTAGTTAAGAAAATTCTAGGAAAATAAAATAAGCCGTCGATAAAGCTTCATCGTAGCCATAAAAAAGTCAAAATGTTGAGCTACATTTTGATGTAAACATAATTGCCTAACTCCAAATAATGAATGAGCAATAAAGGTTTAAAGTTGATGTCTCCAAATGGAATCGGCACTATATTTGATGTTTAATCCGTTTAATCCTCGCGAATAACAAGGATTAAACTATTGTGCTTTTGAACTGTTTTTAAGTGACGGATTAAACGGATTAAACTTAATCATTTTATGAAATGGAGGCGGATTAAAGTTTAATCCGCCAAGTTTTTAATCCGTCGCGATTTTATGAATACGTCACGGATTAAAGTTTAATCCGCGGTATTTTATGAATACATTTTTGATCGGCGGATTAAACTAGTCCGTTTAAGCCACGGATTAAACTTTAATCCGTTTAATCCGTGAGCGTATTCATAAAATGATTAAAGTTTAAGTTAATCCGTTTAATCCAATTTATGAAAAGGCCCTATGACTAAATGTCGTGTGTCTTTCACGTTTACTTCATTTCTTGTTGTAAAGTCTGTCTAATCATAAGAAACAATTATCTAAAACGATGTAATAGGGATGCTTGGGTTGCAGATACCACTCCAAATAACATAATCAATTATTCATGGTGTGCCTACCATGGAAGTGACCAGAAATCGTAGATCATCTCTGGGTACATCCAGATAGTAGTCAGACGCATTGGCATAAACGGAGCAGTCGTCGTCAATTCGTGGTAAACAAAAAATCTAAACAGAAAAAGCGAAACGTTCGACAAACTCGCTAATGCCAAAAAACATACCAAGGAATAATTAAGAAAATGAGCAAAGCTCAATAAACCCACACTACAAGTGGGTCCATTGATTTTGGTTTAAGGCTTGGTTTTTGTTTCAACTCTGTCCATTGCATTAAGTTTTCTAAATACGCAATGAAAATGACGTTTCAAGAGCAATTTTAGTCCAACATCAGAACTTTCTTAAACTTCTAGAGAGCTCCTCATGTCATCCAATTAAGAGACTTACACGTCCATTACGTTCAAGTCCGTAGGTGCATCGATTGCATCCGCCTTGACCAGCAAAATTTCCTGGCCCAGTGCATCTGGAAACAAAGCAATACATGGGTTCCTTTTGTCAAGATAATAGTCAAGTCTTAAGCCCGGTTCATACCTATTTTCCGTTTGTCCGTTTGTCCGTTTGTCTGTTTGTCCGAATTTCCGTTTCTCCGTTTGTCCGTTTTGCTGAACTCACAGATCAGTTCATACCTAGCTTTCCGTTTGTCTGTTTGTCCGTTTCCGTTTGTCCGTTTGTCAGTTTGTCTGGTTTGCTTATCTAAACTGATTCATACTTGTTGCTTACGGACAACCGGAAAAGTAGAGCAGTGTTGAAGTCTAAACGGACATCCCTTACGGACAAACGGACAACCGGACAAACGGACAAACGGAAAACTATGAATCAACAACTCAAACGGACAAACGGACAACCGGACAAACGGACAAACGGACAAACGGAAAAACGGAAAAGTATGAATCAGTATATGATCGGACAAACGGACAAACGGACAAAAGGACAACCAGAAACGGACAAACGGACAGAGGTATGAACCGGGCTTTAACAGAAAATAAGTGTTCATCTACACTCTAAACTTCAAAACACATACTGGGGAGGGGGAAAGTCCAGCAACAATCTTAGTTAAACTGTTTATTTTTATTTGGTTTTAATCATTTATATATTTAGGCCTTGTATATTTTGTTTCAGTATTCACTATTCATTTATTTATTCATTTTTACTTACTTCTTGTCTTCACAAAAGTGATAACAGGGAGAGCAGACACCCTGTGAATTAGGATACATTCCCTCAGGACACAGTTTAACACACTCCCCAGCATGCTGATAATGACGGCACTTTATGCAGTGACTTGGTCCCTGAAGCAGAAAACGTTATTAGTTCAGAACTAAAGAATTTACAAACAAATAAACCAAGTTCAGTGTTTGCACAATAAGAGAGCCAAATGTAGTGACACTATAAAATGCAAATTTGAACTGAAAAGATATACGTACAATTCCCACGAACACTTTTAAACCTGACAATACCTGACAATTCCTGACCTGACTGACTAGCCCAAACCTAGTCAAATAGTTCATAATGCTATTAGCATGCCTTAATAATGTTGCGTAACAATGCTTCGCCAACATACAGATATTATACATTGAAGGACTGGTTTTATCCTAGGCAAAAATTTCTGGAGGGGGAAGGTCTTGTGGGGTCCCCGCAGGTCTGAAGGGGGTACAAATTTCGGGAAGGCGGCGAAAAGTTTTTGGAAAAATGCCTAAAGATAGCTATTGCTGCTGACCTAAAATTATGCCATTCTTAGCCTAATTTTAAGCTTAAAATAGCTTAAAAAGTCTAAAAATCCGGCGACGCCGGAAAAATTTTTGCAAATTTAAATCCCTAATTTCCGTTACTTTTGAAGTCTGGGGAGCCGGCAGGGCCTAAACCTGGAGGAAGGATTCTGAGGAGGGGCGACCCAAGTCTGGGGGACGATTTATGGGGGCCCTCCACCCCCCAACCTCCCCCCCCCCCTTTAGAAAAACCTTAGGGAAAATATAGGTTTTCCTAGTCCTCAGTATTTACGAGTAGGGTAGTCCACTGCCATCCAGACTGTAGAATTTTTCTAGTTGGGAGGAGGGAGCCCTGTTGAACCCTTAAACCTTAAAAAGGTTGTTCGGGGGCGGTGCTAAAGTCTTGCCGATCGACTTATCACGCTTCGCCCCCAAACCGGAAAGGAGACTCTTTATCGCTCTGATAATCTGTTGACCATTCTCTCCTCAAACTGCCATGTCCTGTCTCTGCCTGATCCTGAAGAAAGACATAAACTAAAATTATGCCCCTCTTACCGGTCCATTGCATCCATTGCACTCCGCACTGCAACGCTGACACTGCCGACGTGAGGCCTGAAACACGTTATCCTCAGGCGGACAACTGTCTACACAGTTCCCCTCCAACTGCCACCGATCGCATCGATAACACATCCGGGAGTCAGGACCCCAACAGCTGCTCGAAGCCTCGCAGCGAGAGTTGCAGGTGGTATTGGGCGAACCTAAAGAAAAGAGGTAAAATATAGATAAAAAACTAGAAAATCGAACCGAAAGTAGGCACGACGCAAAACCCTACTCCCTCCTCCTGCAGATTCATCGAAATAGAAAGTGATAACGTTCTAAACCATTCTAACCACTTTTTAACGGCTTAGTGAATATTGATATAGGTGGATACAATTTGTAATATTAAATAATATATCATTACAGAAATCTCACTAACTCTTCGACAAGTTCAAACTTCCATACCACAAACAGAAATGTCTCCATTATCTTCGATGGTAACACGAGCGTCTGAGGCAGAGAGAATTTCCTGTTGCCAAGGCAATTCTTTCCCATAACAGAGCTTAGCATTGTCCGCCAACAGAACGCCCCCATTGCTCACAGCTTGCAGGTGAGTCAAATTGAGATAGCGAAAAGGAGTGTGAGATATGGCCAAAGCATACACATCCCTGAAAATAATTAAATATTCACTACCTGAATTAAGCTACAAAATTCATGCAGACACGTAACATGCTTCTTTCTTTTCTTTGAGTTTTCTTACCTTTTCTTTCTGAACTAACAAAGATCTTTTCAACATCAAATATAGATCTTCATATTTTGACTGTAACTTATAACCTCTACAGAAAATGGAAACTACTTACAACTATATTACAAAAAATACAATCGTTTTCAAAAATTTAGTTTTTAATCATAAAACGGTATTAGTCACCACAAATTCTCGGTCTTGCTCTTTACCTGTACAGTTTACGACCCTCGATAACTTCCAAATTCGGAAGAAAATCCATATAGTCCGTTGTTTGCTCCTTCAAAATTTTCCCCTTATGAGGTTCTTCCACAATCTGGATCACCAAATGTTCAGTGATAACCCGTACATTTCTCAGGGCCCGTCTCACATCAGAAAATGTTACCGTTTCCATCTGTTTGATGTTAAAACTGAAACATTCAAACATCAACCTTAACTAAATATATCTAAACGAGTCTTGCCCGTCTGATCAGCCAGAGGTAAAAGAAAGGTGAGAAAGCGCAAAATCCAAAACAGTTGAACTTCCGCAGACAGCATGGCGTATGCACCAGAAGGACTGTCCTTGGATTGCATCCATAAAGTTTAAGAATAGCTGCAGAACAGCAGAAGATAACCACTAGTTTAGCCATTCAAAACTCGGACTTAGCCTACTGTTGTTCCGCAACTATACCTAAACTTATTTGGTGCAATCCGAGGTAGATCTTTACTAAGCACAACAAAGGCCAAATTTTGTGTTCATTCGGGACCATGAACCTGAAGACCAGAATTCAGTTATCCAAACGACTCCTGCGGGAGCATGGAGCAAAAGTAACCGTTCAGATATACTTGCACAACAGAACCCCCTCCCCCATTAGTTGACAAACCCTATCGGCAGCAGTTTTGTCCTTTAGCAAAATGATGCCATAAAAACAATAAAACGACCAGTACTCCAGTTTCCCTGAATACTCGTAAGCGACACGTACACGTCTTTACATGCAAACCTACTTTTCATCAATGAGCGTGTGCGGTCCCAGGAAAGTGGACGTATCCAGCACCACACTTCCCTCAATTCTGGTACAATTCTCCAAACGTTCCACGTCGACTTTAAACAGTTTATCATTGGCAAGTGTACATTCTAAGCAACAAAAGCAACAATTCTAGACACACAATAATCAAAATCAATCGTAGGGCATGGAATAGTTCCGACTGTATAGTCTTGTACTGTACTAGTTGTCCTAGTGCTTTCTAAGAGCACGGTTACATTTTAGGTTTTACACAGCTCAACCTTCTCCCAGTGCTCAGAGAGACAGATCAACTGACTGTAGAACGGTATCTACAGAATCGCTTGACTTATCCAAACATTCGCCTACGGCTGAATCAAGTCACTATCAGAAGCCAAATCAAAATCATTGAACATAAACGTCAAAACTGATATCAGTCCAATAAAATTAGAGTCTAGTGAAAAACACCAGTTGGCCCGTAGGAAAAACTAGAACAAGCAATTGAATGACGATTGTATTACATATTTGATTCCTACAAAATTTTATTTGTTCAATCCGAAGACGTATCATATTGTAATCATCTATAAAACTCAAACGTTTGTACTAACTTTTTGGACAAACATCACCCGGACATGGGACACATTCACGCGTGCCCTCCTTGAGCATTTCATTTGGCGGGCAGCTGATCACACAGGCACCGCCTCGTTCATGAATAGATAGATGCTCTGAAAAAAGAAAAACCAAAAAACCGCCAAAATACATCCTGTCTGCTTTCAAAAGTTTTTTCTTAAAAATCTCAGAAAATTATCATGAACTGCGCATTATAAAATTCCACCACTGCTGGACCATTATTTACATTAAGTAGTTGAGAAAAAGCATCTGTCGTTGAAGGTTTACAAAACCTCATAGCATCGTCACCGTCACAGATTATCTTTTCCCTTATGTACTCTGGAGCAAGGCTATTACTGTGATCAAGTTGTACCTGGACATTCTTTGACACACTGTCTCAAATATTTATAGGTTCCTTCTGGATTCGTAATCAGCTGTCCGCTTTGAATGTCATATTTTGTTCGAGGCGGGCACTGGTTCACACAACCATTCTGATACTGAAATCCGTTGCATGCCTGAAACAAAAAGACTGCACTAAAACTCATTCAACCAAAAGATTACACTAGTAACTATTAATCTCACATACTGTCTGTATGAAACAGTAATTCCAAAAACACACATGGAAAAGCCTCAATACAGAGACGATACTAAAGTTTTATCTTACTACTTTTTATGAATGTCCAATAATGGAACACCAATGAAAAAAGACACAAGAGGAGTTATGTAAAACGAGTTTCAGGTTAAAACATTTCCTACAGTGTGACTGTAAACTAAACGAACCACACAGTCCCGAACTGTAGGCCCAGTACAGCCTCCCAAACAGGCTGGATGACAGCAGGAACTGGGGGAACCGTCCTCCTTGAAACAGGCATCAATCTGACACTGTGAGGCACACTTATTTCGGTAGACTAAAAAGCAAGCATACACTGCACTAAATATGAGTACAAATTACACTTAGCGCCGGACATCGAAACCGTAATCAGTAAAAAGAATTGCCTTGCAACCAAAGAATCCGGTTCCAATTAGAGATTTCAGCCACCTTGTGCTCGATGCAGTTAGCGATTATACTTCACATGTTACCCGGGGCGCCTGACTAGCGTTCCAAATAGATTCTAACTTCGTCGATTGTATTTTTCCTGTTTTATCCTGTCATGCCGCAGTTGCAAACCCCCGCTCCTTAAATTATGCTACCGAGCTTGTAGGTCACTTTATGCCATCTATTCCAGCTATCCCTTTCTTCGCCCTATTCCGGCTCATTCCCCGTTGGCCCGTCAGCTAGGTCGTGTGCTTGACTTGGAGATGGAGACTCCCCATAAGGATTCGCACCGCAGGTCGCCACAGAAGAAGAAGAAGTATCACCTGGCCCGATCGAAGGCGATCCGAAAGCGTTAGCGGAATAAGGTTGGTTTGACTCTAGGTGTTAAACCCCGTTTAAACTCCAGTGAAGCACCCATCCCAATAAACGTTATCGGCAGCAGATAGCCAACATTTCAATTTTGACGTGTTAACATTTTAACAAGTCAGTAAGATGCTAAATCCTGCCATGGAAAATTCAACATATTTCATCTCTTTCGTCTTACTTTGCTGACACTGTTGAACATCGTGACCCCAGCAATGATTAGTGGAACAGCTGGAATGACACGGAAGCTCATGAGCTGGCATATCTGAAATATAAAAATAAAAAACTACGTAACAATAAAAACACTATCATTTACCTAACACTATTCTAAACATCATTTCACACTTTATTCCTCCAAACACCTACACAGTCCCCCTTTACCCTAAACTTTTCTAAATGTACTACTTTCTGACATTTAAGTCAGCCATTTAAGCACTGACTAAACTTGACTGTGCGCAAAGCAGCACTTACGTACCCTATGTAAACATATACATACCTGTTACATAGCTACCACCACAAACGTACGTATCTCAAAGGGTGTGACATTAAGAAAATAACCCTTGAAGTCTGCATAGAGTAGAATTCATCGCTGGTTTCAAAAAGAAAGTCACATCAAAATCAAATGAGACCACTTTTTACCAGCAGGTAATAAAAGCTTTTGCGATAAAATTTCTCCAAGTATCAAAGAATAAAATTACGCAATAATCCCCAGTTTTTGTTTTTCTTAAGTATAAATGTGTAACTTTGGCAGATTATGAAATTCTTACACTGTTACGAAGACATAACAAAAATGCGGTTCTAGCAGCAGGCGCAACGAAACGAAACAGGTATATACGTGTATACGGGGAAAACAGAAGCATACAAGCACGCGTCTGCGCAATGTAAACTTTTATGACAAAGAATTTCAAATATTACAACACGATTAGTAAAACTAACAATGTCTTAATCAAAAACAAAACACGCCCTGACTTTAGGCAGCACTTACATGATACCTTTATGACACAATTGTTTCTGACAGCACAAAAACAGTAAAAAACATCAATGTAGTAAAAAGTAAACAGTAACACGCTTTGGTGAAAATGCAAAACATTTTCAAGTCTGTAGTTTGTTTCTGCTAGAAATGTGCCCTACAAAAGCCCATTAACATAGTTTTTACAGAAATTTTCTGTAATTCTGTAACACTTTCCCACACTTAAAAACTAAGAACATATAATCTTAGTTGAGAAAGCGAACTTACCACATTGTTCATGTGAGCTGGTAACATTGAGCCTGGTATTGAAATCGACACCCAATATCTGATACCAATCAATGGTTTGCAAATAGCAAAGGTAGGGAGACTGCGCTATCAGGACATGCCCTTGAGCTATTGCTAAAACATATATGCAAAATAACCAATAAACAATAAACACAAGCAAATACAAAGCAATGTTTGCTGTGGTACGGCTAGACATCAATCATGAAAAAGAAATAAACAACCAGAATGGATAAACCAATGAATTAGAACAAAAAAGTTAACTAATTTTGGCGTTACCGTCAGATACTCTTATTCTTAAGTTAATCTTCATTTTTATTAAATTTTTAGGCAAAAATATTGAAAAAAATTACAATTTTTGCAAATTTCGGGGCAGACCGTCTTAATTTTTTGGAAATTTTCAGGGTGTAGACCTCCAGAATGGGACCCCGTGTTAATGTATGGTCCTTTAGTACCTCGAAGAGAGCTCAGATCCAACTCTACCAAGCGAAGATTGGCAAATATCAACAGAGCCGAGCCTTGCAGTTCAGAAACGGTGCTCTGAAAGGCACTCTGGATCATGGGTCGATGAAGCTGGTCTCCATAGATCACTCTCAGCTTGGGCAGGGCCAGCCGAGTCGTGCTCACATTGGCTATCAGAACATAGCCTTGGACCTATAAACAAAAAACAGGTATATAAACATAAAAACTGTACAACAAAATACGTACAGAAGTGAAACAAATACAAAATTACCACAGTTAAAACAACTGAAGTATATATCTAAATTCAGCGGATTGAGTAACACACTGGATTGAAGCTCTCCAGAGTAGTCCGAAACCGAAATACACAAATTTTCCAAAGAGTACTAATGGGTCGTATGATATGGTAATATAAGGATCATCAATAGATGAGAACTTAAGTTAATCAGAAAAACTCACTGTATATAAATATACCAGCTTAAACTAAAATAACATGCATTATACAATAATATGATATGCGATGCGTACCTCCTCAATGTCCTGCAAAAACGTTAGATTGGTATTGCTTGCTATATGAGTGATTTCCAGATTGGTTGCAACATAGCTACAGTTGGTGTACATCTTTTCCAGCCTAGCCAAATGTTGGCCATCGTTGACATATGAAAATCCGGAACTCGTGCCAGAACAGACCCCTGAAATAATACAAAAAAGGAATAAAATTATTAAATTGTCCGCAGACTGGGCCGGGCCGACATCCATTGGTAGGCGGGCCTGAGGGCCGGGCCGAAAAATTGTGCCAGCGGTCCCAGCCGGGCCGGGCGGAGCAAAATTTTGGAGCGGGTCCGTATGCCTCTCTACAGGCGGATATAATTAGAACGTAGATTACGTAATGATGACATAATCTAAGGCATATATATACGTATATATATATATATATATATATATATATATATATATATAGTATCACGTGTTGTAAACTTCGTTTCAAACTCATTCGTATCGAATCCAAGGAGAAAGTTCTGTCTTCAATTTTTCTTTTCTAATTTCACCTACTTGAAATATGCGTATAAATTGAGACGAGAACAATTCTATATTCTTCCAGCACTAATTACAATCCAAGGTCGAACTAAAAATTTACACAGGATTACCTGCAAGTATGAGTGTGCTTCCTGTCAAACCTGTCCTCAACCGAAACTTACAATATATATGCTACGTACTATTAACTAAATATATATATATATACGGTAGGTATATATGCGAATTATAATGCGTGTGGCAATTTATGATAAAACGTATTCGTACGTAAGCTTCGTTACATTAAAACTATATAATATATATAGAGTGTATATATATATATACGTATTAAGTTTACCCAAGAACTAAGCATAACCGACACAAGCAATCCTCGTGTTAACAAGTCATAAAAAGTCGTAAAATTTTTAACACCTTCATGAGTTTTTAACACTGAGTACAGATATATATATACATATTCTGTGTTTTCTTAATAAATATAGCACATGTGTACACGTTACACGTACGTGCTGTACACCCGAATATATGCAGCGAAACGACCCTGGATTTGAAGTTTGACATTGTAAATTACATTTTTACGACACCACTCAAAATTTTATCAGGCATATAAATGTACATACATATAAAAAGAAGGTATGAAAATTGGATCACATTATAGGTAATGATACTTTATTTGTGCTGGCTACTACATACTGCCGCAGAATTGCAACGTCCGTGCAAAATTATGTTTAAAAGGTGAACAAGATTAGATATGTACCTAGGGTTTGGGTTGCGCAAACTCCGGAGCCAGCGCACATGAGTAAATTTACATTTATTTATTTTATTTATTTATTTATATATATTTTATTTATTTATTAAGCTTTGCATTTATTTTGAACACGCGACAACTGAGACGACACAGTACACTAAGCATGATGGTGATCAAGTGCGTTTTCTGAGGTCTAATCCCTTCTAAAGTAATTTGAAGAAATTATATATAATTCATCATCTAAGTGAAATTGTACGTATGCGGATCAATTGAACTTTGTCCCCCAATAAAAGTTGATCACTTTCAATGACTTATTGCAAGGGATCAACCGAACCTTATAGCATGAGTTATACATCGTTGGAATGCTCGAGATGTCCTCTATCTAATGGTGCAAAGTAGATAGCTGTAGCTTGCTGCTATAAAAAGTTTTTCAGGATCTTTTCAGACTTCAGGATAAACCCCCCAGGATCAGATTCCGCAAAACTTGACCAAATGAGCTGAAATATGGTATGGGTATGTTTTCGACCACGCTGAGTTCAAATATCGCAAAATTTTTCGATTTCGCGAAATTCGATTTTTTCAATTCGTAAGGGGGGACCAAGGGGAACCGAAAAATTTTTGTCTTCGATTTTGCCGAAAAGTTGTGTACAGGGGTTTTCGGGGTCGTAGAACACGAATCTGAAGTCCGTTTTTCGTTTCAGTTTTTCGTTAGCTCAGTATAAGCTAAAGGTTTAGGCTTAAGATGTAAGCTTATACTGAGCTGACGAAAAGCTGAATCGAAAAACGGACTTCAGAATCGTGTTCTACGACCCCGAAAACCCCCTAAAAACAACTTTTCAGCAAAATCGAAGACAAAAAATTTTTCAGTTCCCCTTGGTCCCCTCTTACGAATCGAAAAAATCTAATTTCGCGAAATCGAAAAATTTTGCGATATTTGAACTCAGCGTGGTCGAAAACATATTCATACCAAATTTCAGCTCATTTGGTCAAGTTTTGCGGAATCTGGGCCTGGAGGGGGGTTATCCTGAAAAGATCCTCCGCTTTCGCCATTTTTGGTAGTCTTTTAAGCTTAACCTTTTACAGCAGCAAGAAACAGCAAACTGTTTGGATCTTTTCAGGATAACCCCCCCCCCCAGGCCCAGATTCCGCAAAACTTGACCAAATGAGCTGAAATTTGGTATGGGTATGTTTTCGACCACGCTGAGTTCAAATATCGCAAAATTTTTCGATTTCGCGAAATTCGATTTTTTCGTTTCGTAAGGGGGGACCAAGGCGAACCGAAAATTTTTTGTCTTCGATTTTGCTGAGAAGTTGTATTCAAGGGTTTTCGAGGTCGCAGAACACGAATCTAAAATCCGTTTTTCGATCGCGCTTTTCGTTAGCTCAGTATAAGCTAACATCTTAAGCTTAAAACCTTAGCTTATACTGAGCTAACGAAAAGCTGAATCGAAAAACAGATTTCAGATTCGTATTCTGCGATCTCAAAAACCCCTGAATACAACTTTTCAGCAAAATCGAAGACAAAAATTTTTTCGGTTCGCCTTGGTCCCCTCTTCGAATCGAAAAAAATCGAAAAATTTTGCGATATTTGAACTCAGCGTGGTCGAAAACTTGCCCATATCAAATTTCAGCTCATTTCGTCAAGTTTTGCGGAATCTGGGCGGGGGGGGGTTATCCTGGAAAGATCCAACTGTTTTTATTAATAAAGTTCAACTGATCCCGATATGCTGGCTTTTTATTTGTATGTATATTTCCCATATTGCATTTTTCCATCCATGCTCATATATATATGTCACGAATACAATTGCATTGTATATATGCACGTACAAAACTCAAGTCCCCATGGACAGAATTCAACTGTAGTGAAGCTACGTATCATCCCTTTACTCTCATAATACTGGGATAAATCGTTCAATTTATTACACTCAACTATTTCCTCTAGGGATTGTCATTTCCGTAAATTCAAACAGAGAGTTACACTGACTGACTAGTAGATTCTAATCATTCAAGCGTGTCCTTCAAATTTCTCCCCAAAACGAGCAAATATTGCACCGCCACTCACTATGTCGACTGGTCCAATTATTTCTACACTGTTTTGTCTATCGAGAAGACGGAATGAAAATGTAACAAGCAGATTCGATTTTCAAAACAAGAAAACAAAAGCCAAATTTTAACAGGTCTGTTTGTTTCGTAAAGAAGAATTAAAGAAAATGAAAAACCAGAACTGAAAGAATTGAAACATTCTAAATGCTGTCACCCATTGAAAAATATATACGGTATGTAGGTTTTTTTACATCACAAGGGAGAACCCAGAAACAAATGTGTTTTGGCACCAACGTCGGAAAACGCATTAATGAGGCAATACCCAATTCAGCAAAATAGGGAACAAAAATGCTGGAGTGTTGTCTGCTTCACCAACTGCACCGCTTAAAATTTTTAAAACTTGACCAATCGAGTTAACACATATATATATACGTATATTTGGTATTGGGTACGGTATTTATGTTTTCGACCCGCTGACTTCAAATTTAGCAAGATTTCGAATTTGCCAAATTCTATTTTTTCGATATCCAAGGGGGACCACTGAAGGGGAAACTGAAAACATCTAAAACTTTGATTAGAGGTTGTATATGGATATATATACGTATATGGGTTTTTGCGGTCACAGAAGACGCATCTGAAGTGTTTTTTTCAATTCAGATTTTAGTTAGTTTGATACCAGTTTAGTTTAGGTACGTACATACATAGGACATGGTTCGGACATATATACATTAACATAGGGTCGGGTTGGATCCTGGGAGAGGCTTGTCCCAAAATTTTGAGGGGAGCTTGTACAATAAGCACAAATTAACGCTAACAGTATATATAAATAAATTCACAATTCTTAATGAATTTTAAGCAAGCTTATCATTTTTTAAAAACATTCAAAATTTTGGTGATTGTTTGGTATGCGGACACCTTACAAAATTACAAATTTCTCAAAAGCATCTACTTTTGTATGCGCACACCTTACAAAACGGTTCTCCACTGTTTATTTCCTATTATTTTCTGGTCAGTTTTCAACTATTTCTTGTTTATTGAAGTTCGCAAGTTACACAACTATTGAAGTGATCAAATTCAAAGCACTTAAGGCAGAACATTATGAAACATATGAGAATTTTCCTGGATATTTGAAATTTACAACCTCCGGCGACAGAAATCCTCAGCACATTTTTACATCTCGGTAAGTTTGTGTAATATTCAACAGAGTCATGGACTTTAATAGCGAACATGGATCTCCGCGAACATTAACAAAGGGATAAAGGTCAATACTAAATCAATTTAAACCTTTCTTGGGTTAATTTTCTTTGAAAAATCGGAGTTAAAAAATTTTTGCTTTTCGATTTTGATTGATTTTGATTTGGAAGGTTTGAAGTGCTAGAAGGCTCAGAGAAGATATGACGGAAATTAATCTAATTAATTAATTTATATACTTAATTAATTCTATATTCCATTGGCCACCCACTAATGGATCGCTTGCCACAAAAAGCGTCCATTCTTGGACCTTTTGTCTAACTCCAGCGCCGATTTCCTGTTGGATAACTTTTGTTAAAAATGTTTCATAATGTTCTGCCTTAAGTGCTTTGAATTTGATCATTTCAATAATTGTGAAACTTGCGAACTTTAATAAACAAGAAATAGTTCAAAATAATAGGAAATATACAGTAAAGAACCGTTTTGTAAGGTGTGCGCATACCAAAGTAGATGGCTTTTACCGTTTCCCTCTTAATTTGTAAGGTGTGCGCATACCAAAGTAGATGGTTTTGAGAAGCTTGAAAATTTTGTAAGGTGTGCGCATAGCAAACAATCACCAAAATTTTTGATCAATTTTTTGGAAAAATCAAGAAATTTTAGCAAAAAAAACGGCGAAGCCGGAAATTTTCGAAATTTCAGTGCGGAAACCTATTTTTTCAGGCTATTTCTGCTTATTCATTACCCAATTTTTCCTTATCCCTTTGTTTGATGGCGGTAGGACTTGTACCTTATCCGGGCTGGGAGGGGGGGGTCTTGTCTCGTTTACCCCCCCCCGGCCCCAGTACTCAAAATCCTTAAAACTTGACCAAATGAGCTAAAATTTGGTGTGGGTATGATTTCGACCACGCTGAGTTCAAATATCGCAAAATTTTTCGATTTCGCGAAATTCGAAATTTTTCGATTTCTAAGGGGGGACCAAGGGAAACCGAAAAATTTTTTGTCTTCGATTTTGCTGAGAAGTTGTATTCAAGGGTTTTATGTATATGTATGAAGCTGTATGAAGCATCTTAAGCTTAAAGCTTAATGCTTAAACTGAGCGAACGGAAAGCTGAATCGAAAAACGGACTTCAGATTCGTGTTCTACGACCCAGAAAACCCCTATATATATACATCTTTACAGCAAAATCGAAGACAAAAAATTTTTCGGTTTCCCTTGGTCCCCCCTTAGAAATCGAAAAATTTCGAATTTCGCGAAATCGAAAAATTTTGCGATATTTGAACTCAGCGTGGTCGACAACATACCCACACCAAATTTTTGCTCATTTGGTCAAGTTTTAAGGATTTTGAGTACTGGGGGGGGGTAAACGAGACAAGACCCGGGGGGGCTTGGACCCCTCCTTTGCCCGTGTTAACCTATGCATGGTTTCCTTTTGGTTCTTACAAATCGAATACTAAGATAACTATACAAGTATGAAAAATGCTCCTTGCAGTCGCATGAAAAAGTTAATATGAGCTATGATGGTCAACATTTAAATGTGTCAAGGACAAGATTTAAAATGTTTAATATGAGCCAACATCTAAATAAGTAGAGGACAAGATGTAAACGGCTAATATGAGCCGCTACGTTTCTCTTGGGCTCATATTAACGCTCATTTAGCTTTTGCTTACTTTTAATCCAACACTGAAATGGCTTGCATGAATAACGACGCATAAACATTTTGCAAAGCTGTACGTAAATATTTTCTTCTCCACCGCTACATCCAAGTACACATTTAAGGCCACCACATAAAGTCAACAAAACGAAACCGAAGTCAATCTAATGA
>JASAND010027484.1:0-27026 GCA_030248195.1 Trissonchulus latispiculum | reverse complement strand
AGTAGTAATTATGATCACTTCGACCCCCAAATTTCCTCAATTCCCCTCCCATCTACCGTAACCCCATCTTGTCAGCTGTTCAAGATTTCCCCCCCCCCCCGTGCTACATGATTTCTGGTTCGTTCTATGATCGCACAGCCAGCTGTCTTTGATTGTCAAATCTATAATCAATTTTACACCAATATTTTTATTAGCTGTCATTTTTTTACCGCAACTTTTCGATCCTCCCTTCTCACTCTTCTGCTCCTTCCCAGCCATACCCTCGCTCTTTATTACTTTTAGTATATACACCAACTTTTTCTTCCATTTGTTTAAACCTTTTTTAGTCTAATATATACCCACTTTGCTAGCACCGTCAGCTGCTATTGCTTTTTTAGACAGAGAAGTTTTTGTTGCCAAACTTTTCGATTTCTTGTGCCTGGCTACCTCACTAGTCTTTTAGTTTTGTCTCGAAACGCTAGATTCGTTACCTCGCTTTTCGCTTTAGCTTCTTCCCAATAGCAACCTCTCTTTTCTCCGTCCTATTAGCTGCTTTTCTACGATAATGCAATTTTTTTGTCCTATTTGCAAACAGAACCTGTCATATTTTTCGAAATGTGAATTTTATAATCATCTTCGCGATATTCATGGCCTTGGATGCGATCAGTGCTCCAAAACATTTACTCGCAAGGACAATTTGAAGCGACACATAAAACGTGCTCACAGTACCGAGGCCTGTGGCAAACGGTTTTGTCCCGATCCTACCGATCACACTCAATTCGGTTATGGGTCGACGGTTTCTGGTGACGAAAATGCGACAACTGTAACAAATAGAAATATTCTGGATGTTAATACCATCATCGACGATAAGGATTTTACTTTGACTCGGCACCACACACGTCCTTTACCAGCATTTCGTGCCTTCGAAGAAGAATTCAGACTTATTTTCCACAATCCAGTACATAACTCCTTGGAAGAGGCCATTGAGTTCCTGTACTCAACTTTGAATAAGTGTTTTGATCAAATTTTCAAAACTTCAGCGCCGCACGACAAAGCTAGACTTGTATTAGAATCTCCAGAACTTGATTATCCTATTTTGATACCCTTCGGACGCGTTTCTTCCTTTCAAACTGATCGAATAATAGAAGAAATTTCTCGCGTATTACAAAGTTATCAGGATTTCAATTTGGAAGAAGGTGTCATGATAAAAATTCTATGCATAGCTTTTCCCGAAAAAGCGCTTGGTAGAAATCTCGGAAATATCTTTACTAGAAAGATCACTGATCTTCCTAGCTGGCTTTCCAAAAGAAGTGCATCTTACGTATACCAACAGATGTTGACTGTCTTGCTCACGCTCTGGTTGTCGCAAAAGCAAAATGCGACTTACGAACCTTACCCTTATGTAGAAGAAAAGTCCTGAAGAAAGGTGAAGATCACACCTTCAAATCGCTGATCAGATTGGATAGAAAAAATCCAAATCTTAAGCGAGAAGCTTATCAGCTTCACAGATCAGCTGCTGTTCCTTCAGGTGTCCCATGCGGTATTGAAGAAGTTGGGTTGTTCCAATCAGTCCTTAACTCATATCAAATTAATGTGTGGGATTTGGAGCGTTTTGGTGAATTAGTATTCAGTGGTCCGTATAAGCCAAATCAGATTAACCTGCTTTTATATAATGGCCACTTTGATGTTATTACCAAGATGGCTGCCTTTTTGAATACAGTCTACTTTTGCGAGTTTTGCAAAAAAGGCTTCAACACAGACAAAGCCAACCACAAATGTAACTACGGCTGTTGGTTTTGTCAACATTGCCATGCTGAACCTATTACTGAAAACAGCAGTGACTGGATCTTTTGTCCTTCTTGTAATAAGTACTGGCCCACTATTACTTGCTATGACAACCACAAACGCCACCTTTGCCAAAAATATTGCCGTTGCGATCATTGCGGCAAAACTGTTCCTCGATTGAAACTCCACCCTTCTGACCATTTTTGTGGATTAGTTTTCTGCAAATTTTGTAGGAAACACGTCCCACTGAATCACAAATGTTACATTCAACCATATTCAACTTCTCTGAATGTTTCTAAAGAACTTGTTAATTTCCCATCCGAGGATAAATATTGGTTTTACGATTTTGAAACATGCGTTGATCCTTACTCCTTTAAGCATATTCCAGTGCTTTGCGTCGTAAAAAACTTTCGGGGTACGATCACAAAATGTTTCAAAGGTCTGTCTGCCGGCCCCGACTTCTGCAAATGGGTTTTTAACTCTCACCAGCTTTGTGCTTCTACTTTCATTGCACATAATTTTGGCGGTTACGATGGGTATTTCATTTTAAATTATTTGTATGAAAACGCTGTAAAACCGTCGCTCATTTTCAGGGGGAACAGAATTATTTCACTGTCGGTTCCTGGTTCGAAAATAAGGTTTATTGACTCGTTTAATTTTCTACAAATGCCTCTGGATAATTTCCCTAAAACTTTTAACCTTGATTCCGTTAAAGGTTTCTTTCCTTATTTATTTGTAACTGTGAAAAACCTATCCTATGTCGGCAATTTCCCTGATATTAATTTCTTTGATCCTACCAGCCATAAGCAAGCCAAACATAACAGTATTTTAGCCTGGTACTGCAAAGAGAAACAACGATACAACAACTCTCCAGGGTTAAAATATGACCTGGCAAAGGAGATGCTAGAATACTGTATAAATGACGTTGACATTCTCCGAAAAGGATGCTTGGCCTTTCGTACCCAATTTATGGAAGCAACCAATGGTGTTGACCCGTTTACTTCGGTGACAATTGCTTCAGCTTGTAATAAAGTTTACAGGAGAAATTTTATGAAAAAGGAAACAATCGCTATCTTGCCACCGCTGGGGTATAAAGCCTCCAAGAATTATAGCAAATCTGCGATGGCTTGGCTGAAATGGCTAAGCATGACAACAGGAAACAGAATTCAACATGCACTTAACGGAGGTGAAGTTCGCATTGGCCCATATTATGTTGATGGTTGGTTCGAAGATATCAACGGTAATAAAACTGTGTACGAATACAACGGTTGCTTCAAAGGACATAAGTGTTCTAAAGTAAGAAACCAATATTCATCGGAGTGGTTTCAGCTAAGTCAACAGAATTGGCAGGAAAAACTGGCTTATTTGAAATCACACAATTTAAATATTGTAGTGATATGGCACTGTGAGTTTGAGAAGATGATGAGAAAGGACAAGCAACTTCGTCAGTTTGTTAGCTCCATGAAAATATCTGAAAGGCTCAAGCCAAGAGAGGCGTTCTTTGGCGGGAGAACTAATGCCGTTCGACTTTACTACAAAGCTGAACAATCCGACGAAGCCATCGTACATGTGGATATCACATCTTTATATCCTTTTGTTAATGCTAGGTTTGACTATCCTGTAGGACATCCTATTATTTTAACAGAAGAATTCGACGACATATCTGTGTATTTTGGGCTAGTTAAGTGCGACGTACTGCCTCCTAAGAATTTGTTTTTCCCAGTTCTGCCTATTAAATGCAACGGCAAATTAATCTTCACTTTATGCAAAACATGTGCTGAACACTGCTCACATTTCTGCTCTCACAATGATGACGAAAGGGCTATTTCAGGTGTCTGGTGCACTCCTGAGCTGGCCAAAGCTCTTGCCCTCGGCTACAAAATTTTGGATATTGACGAAGTTTGGCATTGGCAAGAAAAATCAAACATCATGTTTAGGGAGTACGTCAAGTGTTTCTTGAAACAAAAAATGGAAGCAAGCGGCTGGCCAGCCGACTGTGTTTCTCCTCAGGAGAAAAATGCATTCATTCAAGAATTTTATGACAAAGAAGGCATATTACTTGATGCAGATAATATGTGCGAAAACAGTGGTAAACGAGCAACTGCTAAGATTATGCTGAACAGTTTTTGGGGATACTTTGGCAAACGGACAAATTTGATGAAAACTGAGTACGTTACTAGTTATGCTGAACTTTTGAACTGGCTGACAGACAGCACTGTGGATGTTTCGGACGTTTTCATTACACCACAAGGCTCCTTGGCTCAGATATCGTACAAAATGTGCGATGATTTTATGGAATCTGACCCAACTAGTAACGTTGTTATTGCCGCCTTTACGACCTGTTGGGCTCGCCTGGAACTTTACTCTTACTTAGAAAAACTAGACAGAAAAGTGCTATATTTTGATACTGACAGCGTCATTTATATCTCGAAGTTTGCTGAGAAACATAATGAAGTTTTATGTGGAGACGGTTTAGGGCAAATGGTTAACGAAGTGCAGAACAAGTTTGGAAAAGATTCACAAATTTGTGAATTCTGGTCCCTTGGCCCAAAAAATTATGGTTATAGAGTTCGTCAGTCAGATGGTCAAGAGATCGTAGATTTTAAAATTAAAGGTATTCCTCTCAACGTCAGGAACACTGCCACTATCAATCCTGACTCCATGCTTGAATTGCTCTCTCATCCGAGTAATCATGTCGAGATTAAAAATACGCGTTTCCAGAAGACGAAAACTGACGCCGAAATAAAGACCGTGCCTTTTCGAAAAAGATACAAATTGGTTTATGACAAGCGCATTTTGAAGAGCGACCTCACAACTTTACCTTTCGGCTACTTAGACTGATCAACCAGCTGTGTTGAGTAAACATCAGTGTTTGTGACTGGTTTTTTTGTATCGTCCTGTGCAGTAGTAGTAGTAGTAGTAGTAGTAGTAGTAGTAGTAGCAGCAGCAGCATCGGTGTTTGTGGTAAGAATATTTTAATAAGTACTGTTTCAGTTTTGTTAATCGCGGAAACCTAAAGTCTGTGTTTATTTCGGTTCGCAGAGAGAAATCAAAAAAACGCAAATTTAGCTTGGGTTATCGCTTGATCTTAAAATTAAACTGAAACGGGGCTACTAAAAACATCATTATTCATCAAGATCTCTGATTTTATTGCTGCTGTTAATTGTCATCTTTACCTGCGGACGGGTGGTTTCATAAAGCCTTTTCAGGAAGAAAAAGCAAAACGAAGGAGAAAGCTAAAACGAAATAAATCTCTATTACCAAACAACCGTCCAAAATGAAAATTACAATTACCATTTTTCCTGGAAAGGCTGTTTGGCTTACTGTCTAATGCAGGTAGTGTAGGGCGAAACGTTTAGGTCATCTCAAATTGCTAACAATTGGTGTTAGCCTAGTGAGTATTCACTGGGGCAACTGGTTCAGCAAATGAAATACATAAATTCTCTTCTAGTTTCACCGACCTCAACTGTACTCTAAATGTTGCGAAACGTAGTAATAATAGTTCATGTTGGGCAAACGCTCCTGTCAATTGTTCTCATTTCATTACTAAAAGAGATGATCTAAATTACAAGGAAGTACTTATGACTAGATATATTAATAGTAGTAGTCAGTAGTAATATATAATAATAAATATTAACAATAAAAGCGTAGACAACTGTTTGTTTAGAGCTATTCTATGACACCAGCAATTTGCAAAGTTCTAGTAGGATTACTGTTTCATTATAAGTTGTCTCCGAGTTCACACTATCTCTCAGTTTTACTATATATGACAGGGCAAAAATCAATCATGTATTGCTTAGCCCCTGCTTAATTATAGAAAAATTCAGAATTATGCTAGGCATTTACCACCATTTAAAAGTTACTCTAAAGTTTGCATTAAAATAAAGCTTTAGTTGTTAAATTCAGTTCTGGATTTTGGAGCACTTGTGTGCGGCGTAAAGCTATATTGTTTTGTTCATTTTGGCTGCCGTCGGTACAAATCTTTGGTCCAATCTACCGTTTTTTTGTCCTTTCTTGTACTACTTTGAAGGATAAGGAAATCAGTCATAGCTTCTGTATTTGATTAATGGGGTGGGTCACTTTTCGCCGATTCTTACCATCTCCAATTTTGCTCATTTTACATATTTTGCAATCCCCATGGGTCCTCTAAAGAAGCAAAGTGTGTTTTTAACATTGCTTTTATCATTCTGTAGAAGTCTTCAAAGGTGACCTGGTGACCTGGACATGTTTTTAAACATTGGAAAATGAAAAGTAAGGTTAAAAAAGTTTGTGGCAGGAATTTTTCTGTGCGATACACACAGCTCTATAACATTGCACACACCTTAAGGACATATTCAAGAGTGCGGCTATCTACCATTTTGCAATTCAGTTGACTGACGGATTTTTTGGCAAATTTTAAAATCAGTCGGTTTTGGACCCAAGAAAAAAACAGGACCTCCAGTAATGTTTTTTGTTTGTCCTGAGCGATTGACAAGTTAGGGAAATGGCATATAAAATAGCTGCACCCTACGCATAAAAACACATCTTACGAAAGTATCCGTTTACATCATCTATGATAAGTCTCTAAAATGGCCATTTTTCACAATTTTCACATTATTTTGCTAATTTTTCACTTATTATGTGGTTAAAACCGCCAAACTTGGTAGATTAATACATATATTCTTATATACTTTTTTTCTCCTTCCTATCAGCAGGGCATGGAGTTTCGCATTGAGGTTGACTAAGAATATCCCAGGAATTGGAACCAAGTGTTTCAATATTGGTTCCCTTTAAAATAAATTTTTTAATTAGGCATAAAACCGGACGTGTTGTGTGCTAAGCGGTAAGAAGGGGGTCATTTTCCTCCACTCTTTTCTTGCCCCAACTGATGAAATACTGAATGGTGACAATTTAGCCAACAGGAAGATGAAAAAAGGATTAATGAAATTCAGGAAAGTCGAAAGTCAATGCATTTAGTAAGCATTTAAATTTGATTATTCAAAAAACGAAATTTAAAGATTTCTGAAATTTCTATTAAGTTTGGTTAAGAGTACGCAAAGGCAGGAAGCGATCGAGTGATACAATCACGTACTTGTCAAACGACGGCGTAGGGTTTAAAAATCTGTGGTCAATACTAAGTAAAGTTCAATCCAAAACTTAGTTTAATCAGCAGAAGAAAAATAATTTTTTCACAAATTTCATCTGACAACCGACGCCAAACTTTAGGAAACCACTGGTGAATACTTCTTTTTTGCCTACAGCAGGGCTGTTGAGATTTGATGCGTGCTCTAGACACTGATAAAATCTGTAAGAAAACATGTTCAGCAACCTAGAATCTGACGGATTGTGAATCTCGATATCGGTGCCGGTGTCGTATAAAACCGATATCTGGCTGACTTGTCCCGGTGTTGTCAGGTCAAATTCGAGAAATTGCCCAAACCGTGAAGGGTGCAACGCTTGGAACTTAACTAAACACATTTTGTGCATTGCCTTATATGCCCATACACAGTCGTAATAAATTCTACATCAAAAGATATTCTGAATTCAGTTAGGATTGCTTAAATTGGTCCACGCAGTCCTAAAAATCTAGCCTCCTACTAAACAAGTACCACGCTTTTACTCACTGACTAGATAATTGTCGCACTCAAAAGGCATCTTTGCAATTCTTACTCAAAATTTTGCAACTCAATTTATGATTGTAGCTGATTTCTAGGTTCCTGATTCTAAACTACTCAAAGGTGGCAGATAATTGGTTTAGGTTACTATCAAAATCGAAAATTTACTTTACTACAATATTGAAGAATGGATAAGTTTCCAACAATAGGAAGGAAAGTGCTGCAATAGAGCTAGAGATGTTCATTCACGACAGCAGAGAGGTGAACTCCCGGAGCCTATGTTATAAATCCCGAGTTAGTCACTAACCTGAGCTAACTTGGCTATATCTACTACGCGAATTTAACTAGGAATATCAATTAAATACAGATTTAAGCTTTGATAACGTTGACCACCGGTTTCCTATATCAGCTAACACGAAAATAAGAACAGAACAACCGCTATGCCACGTTTAATTTCAATCAAATAAACATTTTTAAAAGTTTAAACTCAAAATGTTCCGAGACATAGGGCGAGGAGTTTAGCCAATCTTCACGGCAATGTCTAATGCTGCTAACTAAAGGCACTGCAGACCACACATCTAAAAAGCAAAAATAAACATGTAAAATTCGACAGAAAGAATGCAAAGATAACATGTTACTACTCACTTCTGTTTTGTATTTAAGGTGCTGGTTCTGGTATTTGCAGCAAATTTTGAAAGACTGTAATTTGCTCAATGTTTGGAGTTCAACAATAATTTTATTTCATTTTAAAGCCTGGAATGTGCTTGTTACAACTAGGTACAGTATAGCTGTCTCATTTCAACTCTTCGCTTTGAACAACATGATATTTGAACAATGACTTGCAATAACATGAAAACAATTTTTGAACATGGATTTCTCGAAGTGTGGGAAAGCAAACGAAAAGCGACCAGTTCAGGCTTCAAAAGAAATGTTTCCCCGAGGGCTATTTTTTTGAAATTGTTTAACGAGTAAAGATGCTCAAGATTTTGAGAAAAAACCTAAATTTTGTCCGATTTTCGTCAAAATTTTCAAGTTTGGACGCTTATTTCGCTCGAACTGAAAGTCAAAACGCAAAACCATGAAAAATAGCCCTCGGGAATTGTCTGAAAATACGTGTTAAAGCCATTTTTAATTGATTGCATGAGTTGAGAGAAATCGTGTTCAAAACAATCCAGTTGCGATTTTCAAAATTTCACATTTTCGCTGCTGTGCGCCGGCAGAGATACCGCACAGAGCTCTCCTTTGGGCGTAAGATGTCATTGTAGGACCACAAATATGGACAATGCTTGACCGACGGACCGGCGCTGTTGAAGCTGTCGAAATCTTGCAATATTTGATTTTTCGAAAATGGCCGGTTTTGGACCTCGAAAATCAATTTTCGCTGTTATCTCTTAAAGCTTAAGGAATCGAAGAAAGCTCTCAAGAGCAAAGTTGTAGGTCTTGGTGAGAGGATTCAAATGCCTATAAGTTCATCCATGTAGGGTGGTCACAGTCCAAGTTATGGTGGAATAAAGCTAATATTTCCAAGACTCAAATTTTTAAGCCGCGACTTTTCTAACATGTTTTATAGGGTAAATATTGTAATTGAAGCAAATTTGAATAAATTTCAACGACAACTACGCTTTTAAAGCCCAAAAATACACGAACCCGAGCCAGCACCTTAAAGTAGTGCAATTCCATATTTCCCGCAATACATATCTTGATCACATAAGTGCAAAAACAATTGGTCCACGGGTACAACTAGTTTAAACAAAAGCTCAAAATGGAGATTTTATTGAGATTAAGAAGCGCAAGATAGCTTCAAATAGGTAATCTAATTTATAAAGCTAGGCTGGTAAAAACAATTGGAAAAGTTATTTTTTGTCGGAAGAGCAAATGTTAACCAAAAAACTAGGTACCTGGTAAACATTCTAATTCAAGCGGATTCGAGGTAGGTGAGGCAACGAAGGTTGGTGGATCTGAAAAATTAAAGCATAAGTACAGTTTCATCTATAGGTAGCTTGAGTTTCAATGATTCAAAAATGTGCTTATTGTAACAGAATTTAGTTTAGCGCACACTATTTTAGAAGAAAGTCCCAAGATACTATTGTCAGAAAGGATTTGCAGGTTCAGTGTTAGAAACAATACTGTTTAGTTTGGAACTTATATGAATATGCGTTTGCAACATTTCATGCCAAAGATAGAAAGCAGACAGCATATACAACATTCTGAAACGATGACGTCTGAATCATATGATTAGTTTATTGGAAAACCCAAAAAAAGCTTTGGATAAAATCTCCATAAAAAGTAAAAAACCACGAAGATATGTTTTTACTTTTAGTCAGACAGGGCTAAGGTAGACGGAGTTTCGTCCGTACGTTCATCATCTGAGTTCTCCAAGATTCTTTTTCTGGCTTGGGTAAACGGTGGATGCAAATCATCGTCGTCTGATGATTGTGTCGGAGCTGCCTTCTTAGGACGGCACGTCTAAATTAAAGGTATACATAAATGTGAGGAGTTAAAATATTCGCAGTTTCAGAAATTTAATTTACCGGATTAACTTTCAGAAGGTATGACAAACTTTTAATTTTATTGAATTCTTAAAAAAGGTAAAATTAGTAATGAAAACAAAAGCTAAGTTAATGCAAGTCTTGCCATTTAAATAAATGTGACTATCACGAGGAAGCTTATCCTTATAGAATAACTGAATCTCCGTAAGACACATATTTACAGTTTTTGATTTCAAATCGTATTTGATAGTCCTGAAGTTGACGTTTCTACAATGACAAGGTTAAAGAAAAGTAGGAAATACAAACCCGCTTTTTAGCAGATCTCCTTGTTTCACGTTGGGAAACACTGCGTGCATCCTTTTCATTTTCTGCCTGCTTAGCCAAATTAGTTTCCTCCAAAGAAATGTTTCGACTCTTCATTTCTTCAAGGAGCTGCTGACCCTTTTCTAGAAACTTCTCAAGCTGATGTTGAGTGAAAGAAAGCCTACAGTTTGGCTGCATGAAGACTTCGCCATCCACCACTTTGTCGGCTTTGAACAATTCCAGATATATATATTTGTCAGCAATCGTTTTAAAGTGAGCATACAACGCTCCTGTACTCGCTTTTGTAATAGAGATGGGATTCTTAACCAAATTGGCCATCGCAAACTAAAAAACAGTACAAAGTTTCTTGAAACATGCAAACATTAGTTTATTTGCAGTAAATTACCTAAGAACACCCTATGGCTTCTTAAAAAAGAACGCGTCAAAGAAGCTAAGAGAAAACGATTGCTTAAAAGTGAGAGATTAGAAGACTATTAAAAACCGCCTTTTAGTTGACAAGATATTTAGAAAAGTATTCTAATGCAGAAAATAAGTCTGGAATTTAAAAATGAAAAGAAATAATCTTTCATGACTGGTTAAATACACATTCTAATAGAAGAGGGGTTTAAGTAGTAAAAACAGTTTAATTAGGAAAAAACGTTTAATATTTAGAAAGAATATTATAGGAAATCGAGAAAATAGATATGTCAAAGGAAATAGATTACCTCTTCAAAAATGATTCGGTGGACAGAAGATGCTAGTTCAGCTGGAGAATTTAGTCCATTCAAAACAATCACAGGAGCGTCTTCAGAAGAAAGCCAATCTTTGTATTTCCCTTCTATTTTCGACAGGTAAACAGAATCAATGCTTTGCTCTTCGAATCTGCCGCGTGAAGAGATGCGCTTTAAACAGACGTCTACCGGGGTATCAATGAAAATATACAGTCTCGGATGAAACTCGTGGCTGTCCAAGGAATCTTTCAGAAGATTCAAAACATGATATTCCGATTTGATTAAACAAGCGTCTTCGAGTAGAAGCTTGGAAAAAACTTGTATTCCGGAATCCATCGAACGTTCGGTAAGAACAAATTCATCCGTCGAAGAAAAGGGTATTAGCCTTTTTACCATGGAACCTAACACTAGAGACTGAAAAAGAAAAGATCGCGTCGCAGGAAACCGGCAAAAGTCCAACAAAATATTCTCTCCATTGAAATTTCTCCAGTACTTTACAGGCTCTGGAACTGTAACTATCGGTGAAATGCTTCGAAGGGCGCGAATTACTGACGATTTCCCCGATCCTATATTTCCTTCAAGGGCTATTGGGATCATGACTTCTGGTATGCTAATTTCCCGAAGACCCGAATCCTTTGGTTCCTCTTGACGAAGAAGGTAGTTCTGAGACCTCAACAAGTTCTGGACTAGCAAATCTTTCGCAGATCAATTGAGCTATCCTGTCTCCACGGCGAATTTTCAGACGTCGATTACCGAGATTGAACAGGATCACCCCCAAGTCACCGACGTAATCAGGGTCTATGCACCCACCTCCGACGACAATTCCGTTTCTTATTGCCAGACCAGATCTCTCGGCGATCCGCCCGTAGCACCCGGCTGGAAAACGGACTGCGATCCCGGTGAAAACGAGTTGCCTTTCACCCGGGAGGAGCACCAGATCTCTTGGTGTGAATAAATCAAAACCCGCTGCTTGTTTCGTGTATTTAGTCGGAGCAATAGCAAACTGGGAAACCTTTGAAAACTGTAGAACCTCGGAACTGGACATTAAAATCTAAAATGAAAATACCTCAGGAGGTACAATTAAATAGAAAAGCAAACTTGAACCGAAGCCACCGGTCTGGAGGCAGTCATTCAAAGAAAACTTGACAATGGTAGGTATTATCATAATTAAAAAATTTTTAAAAAAGCTAGGTGGTCAAAACGTAGGTCAATTTTTCACTTGCCTTGTGAATATTTCTTTCTTTGGTAGACTTGTGAAAGTAGTTCTACGTAAATATTTCTTCAGCGAAGGTTAGTTTGTTCCGTTGTTTTGAAATATTGACAATTTTCACAAACGATAATTTTCAGATTTGAATAGTAATTGTGATTGTTTTCACTAGTAATAGAAATAATACCTAGTAATTGTTTTGCGTGTAGCAAATAAAGAAGGGTGGCCTTTTATAGACAAAAAACGGGGAGACCCTTTCTTAAAAACTTAGAGGAAAAAATTCAGAAGCACTTCCCAAAAATCAAAGTGTTCCCTCCCTGAAAAACACTATATTGTTACAGCGCAGTGCCCTTATTAAAAACTTTTTTTGGGCGCTCTGGGGCAACATGGTCGATACAGAAATTCTAAATTTCTATTTTGTCCACCTACGAAGTGTGAACCGTAACAAAGTTTTATGTAAAACTGTTTAAACAGAAACGTAGAAGTACCCGCTCCAGCTGAGACATGAAAGTGGCTCTTTTAGTTTTCCTGTGTAGGAAAAAAAGTAGACTACCTGAAATGAGCATCGAAGAAGAAGTGGCATAGTCCAAAATAGTAATCTGAAGCTGAATGAACATCAAGGGATTCGTACATAAGAAAATATTGCAATGGTATAAATAGTATGCTGTAATAAACGCCGTTAGGAAAGGTAAGTTATGAAAGTGAAACTTCCTGCTAAAATTGTAGACATTTTAACTATCATGGAGTAAAAAAAGCATCCCAATCCCTATTTGTAAATTGACTAAATGACCCATGTTGTGATTATTTCAATTTTGTGTTATTCTATTGTTAGTCAAATTTCGCATAAACCTGTTCAAACATCAGATAGTCCAGCCATGGAGAGAACCCCACCCTTTTGATTAAACTAGAGCTTAACCTAAGGGGCAGACAAAATTATTTACCTGATTAAGTTTTGGGTGGGTGTATATTTAATAAACGGTTAGGCAATGAGACCATGATGTTAGAGTTGGGAAAACAATATAGAAAAGTCAAACACTTTGTGTCTGTAATTGTAGTTGAGTAAGATAGAGCTTGCATTTTAGGAAGCAATGTGCTAGGACCAGAGAAGTTGCAACCGACAAAGGTAGAGTCTGTTGTAGCAAAGAGACAAGGCAAATGTGTGATACAGGGGTTCGAGTCGAAGATATAGCCAGGGTTGAGGAAAGACATGAAGAACAGCCTGGAAGTCGTCCCTTGTAGCTAGATGAAAGCAGAACAACAGGTGTAAGGACGCGAGGGGTGTAATATATTATTCGAAGAATACGAGAGAATAAGGTGGGGGGGATGGAGCCAGGAAGAAAAGGTTGCAACAAGAACAGAAAATTGGGGAACGAATAAAGTTAAAGAAAAGAGGTGTAGGGTAGCTTGGAGAAGAGTAGATGAGGACAGACTAAAGCAGTTCCCGGAACTACGAGGAAACCAAGCAAAGCGGTGCCAGTGATAGAAAGCATTTGGTGAACATAAATTAAAAGATGAAAAGAAAACGTCCGATGTGAACAAGTGTACAAGCTGAAAAGGGTAATTCATTATGCCAAGAGAAGGGGGGCGGAAGAACAAAGAGGGACTAAAGTATCGACTAGGATGATGAAGCAAACCAGAAATTTAAAACTGCTAACGAAATACTTAAGTTGAGGCGTAAATAGGCCTCTATTGGGAAACGACGGAAATAGTCTAAGAAACAAAACTAGTAGTCAGGGTTTATGCTAAGTTCGAACGCAATGGTGTTAAACGGCTCCAGGGAAAATTTTGTTTCATAGCTCTGAAAGACAGAATCGACTAATGAGAATGGGCCAGAAGTTATGAGACAAGTGAAAGAGTACAACTAACGAATAAGTGTGGTAAATCAGAAATATATGTACACTGCTAGTCTTGTTATGTTGAAATACAAAGGTAAAATGAGTGGAGTTACATATAAGTATGAGTAAGGCGGATTACGGTAGCTATAACAGGAAAGAAAAGTAAACTAAAGCTAATTAAGGAAAGAATGCAGACCCCTCGTCTATGACGAAATACAAAGATTAAAATGTGTGAATTTAAATATAAGTATGAGTAAGGTGGATTACGGTAGCTATAACGGGAAAAAAAAGTAAGCTGGTTGCTAACTAAGGAAAGAAAACTTACTGGCGCTGACAAGCAAAAGCAGCTGGCTGCGCGATCATAGAACGAACCAAAAATCATGTAGCACGGGGGGGGGGGAAATCTTGAACAGCTGACAAGATGGGGTTACGGTAGATGGGAGGGGAATTGAGGAAATTTGGGGGTCGAAGTGATCATAATTACTACTTTCAGGGAATTTTGACAGATCTGCCTCAGCAGCTATCGAGGAATTTATGTAAGTATATACATATTTCAAACCACACGGTTACTGGTTCGTGTTCAAATTAGCATTGATACTGCGCTAAATCTTCATCCCCTCTTTTCTTTTGAAAGTGGGGGGGGGCTTCGCCCCCCCCCTAGGGAGGGGGAAGTGGGGGGGCTTCCGAAAAGTGGGGGGGCGACCCAAAGGTAAAATATACCGAAATTTTTAGCGAAAAATTAGCATTTTCAAGATAAAAACGCAAAAAATCGCTGTTTTTAAGCTTAAAATTAGCTTATAAGTCCATAAATTAGCTAACAATTAAGAAAATTTTTGAAAATTTGACCTCAAAAACCTAATTTTTTGACACTTTTGGGCGACCCCCAAAAAAGTGGGTGGGGGCTTGCCGAAAAGTGGGGGGGGCGAAAGTGGGGGGGGCTCCGAAAAGTGGAGGGGGGAACCGAAAAGTGGGGGGGCCCCCCCCCCCCCCCCCCCTAAAAAATGCCAGTATATATATGCAGCTTCTGGTGTAAGTTAGTTTTTTGTGTGCAGGTGTAAACCTGGAACATAACGGATAGAATTTTTAAAGATATGTACGGTTTACTCCAAGGATTTCGTCATTAACCAATAATTTAGTATCGCTACTTCTTTTCTTTGAGCGTTACAAGCCGACTTTGGTAGGTTGCAATTTTATTCATACTTGTAGTTCAAAATAATAAAGCAGCACTCTTTGAGACAACGGGCAAATTAAAACATTCTAACATTCTTATACCTGTATATTATTTAAGGTCCTAAAAAATTTTAGAGATTATAAATGTAGTTTAAAAAGCAGTTTTCGAAAATTAGTTCGAAAATATTCATCTCAGAGCCATTCCAGTCCCGGCAGCAAAGCTAGAGCTGAGAGCCTCTTGGTGTAGTCCTAACCACGGATTGGTCTAGGATATCGCGATTGGAGGTGGAGTCCTCCACGAGAAATAAGATCGGTCGTCAAAACTTTAAGTGTCTGCGTTTTCTCTAGGCCAAAATAGTGGGGGGGGGGATAAAATGGGCTAAAATGCTAAAATACCTTAAAAAATTACGTGTTTTCTACATATACTGCTGCAACTAAGCTCGAAAGTGCTCAAAAATCAAGTTTTAGTACCACGATAGACGATTTTTGAACAAAAAATTCCGGCGAAGCCGGAAAAATTTTGAAAATTTTGACCAAAAATCCTTAAAATTTGGCATTTTTTGGGCACCTTATAGTGAGTGGGGAAGCCCAAAAAAGTGGGGGGGGGGGACGAATGGGGGGAAGGGGTCAAGTGGGGGGAACCCAAAAAGTGGGGGCCCCCCACCCCCCCCCTAAAGAAAACCCAGATTGTTTGAGCTTTGAAGAGACTGCTTAATTTTTAAAAGAATGTTGCCCATTTTAAAGTCAAAATGAAATTTTATCAGAAATTTGGGACGCATTTCAGGCTTTTTCTTCGTAGTCACTATAAATATGCAGATAGGAAGAAGAAAGTTCGCTCCGAAGGCACGAAATTTTTGGTTCCCGGTTCTTTTTTCGATTTTTCTCCTTAATTTTCTCCTTCGAATCGCGACGGTGTCGCCCCCACCCCGCTTCCCGCTGGTTCCGCCCCTGGTTCCAGCTGTACGATATTTTCGGTGTGGTCTCATTAGTGTAAGAATTGAGTCGTTACTAGGGAGGGGGAACATTTTGCTGCATTCTCCGACTGTTAACTACCCGGATTTCTTATTCTCCGATAAGTTTTGATACTCTTGTTTACTATTACTATTTAGGAAATTTGTTTATTATTTGGCTGAATCGATAAAAACAAAATGAGCAAATACTCCGACAGAAAGGTACAACTATACGGTTTAGACTTGATTTCTGCTTAGGCTTATGTTGAATTTGGCATTTAAGTATCGAATTGTTCCTATGTATTGGTTTGGTTTGTTTTTACCCAGGATCTTCGTCAGACATGTAATTCTTGGAGAGTAGCTAGCAAGCGACCTGGGCTGTCCGAAACACGGAAATTTCGGGTTTTTTGCTAAAACTTTCCATTAAAAAATTGGGAGAGAAAAACTGGTTTTGAGTGGGTGAACTTCTCTAGGATTGTGAGTTCCAATTTTTTGGGAAGTTAAGTTAAAAACACCAATCTTTAACCATACGTATATGTGCTGACTTCACTCGACTTTTTAAGACTCTTTCATACATTGCATCCTTTTGGCTTTGCTGGAAGCGTTGTGCTGGTTCAAAATGGTCAGTATCCGGTTTTCTGTTTTAGCCCTATATATACGTCTTTTTAGCATTGCTTCACTTTTTTGAAAATTTTACAATTCTGTTCTTTCTATTTTTTCAGAGAAAAGAGGCGGAAAACAGTGATTCTGATTGTTCCTCTGCCTCTGATTATGTTCCCTACGTTCCTATCAAACAAAGGCGAAGAGAACAGGTTAAAACATTATCTGTAATCTTTATGTAGTGTTTCTTTTTGTTAGTTTTTTAGTTTGTTGGTTGCAAGTACCTTTAACTTACGTAGTGTCAAACTTTGTACTATTTTTTTGCTCTCTCACGGCTAGTTTTAGTCTTACAATTTTCGGGTATTCTGTTGTTTCATTTCATTAAGGCTGATTTTTTGGTACTTTAGTTTCTTTTCTATTTCTGACTGGTGTATCCTGTTTTGTTTTTTGTGTTGCAGCTAGAAAAGCGTGGTCTGCTCAGCAAATTGACAGGCTATGATAGTGCTGGAACGGGGGACGGTTCTCGTGGGGAGCGGGCCCACAGCGGGTCACGTGGTCCCAGTGAAGTGGATTCAGGGGATTCTGATAGCGGGGAGCCCGGCCCCCAACAACCGTCCACTTCTGGCGGCCCCTCCCTTCTGGATCAACTCTCTGAGATGAAAAAGCATGCCAAACGTACGTACAGCTTACTGGTCACTTTATTTATTTATTTACATTCTGTTGCGTATTAACTGTTTTGTGGGCTTGACTTAAAATGAAATGAGAAACTGAAACCGACTGTAGAATAAAGGGTTTGGTTTGTGTATAACTTTGGATGTTCACATTTTGGACTGAAATTTATTTGAAATGAAATTTGAAAGGTCGTTGCGGATTTCTGTTTGACGAACATAATTTTTTATGAGTGTTACAAAAACAAGATCTTTTAATAAAGAAACCAGCCAGTATGTATTCGTATATCGCATCGAATAATTAGCTAGCTCGCTCTCTGAGTAGAAATTGATGATTATATCCTACTTTTCATAATTTAAAAATTGTGTCATTTTAAACAAACATTTCTTTATCCTTTGCATCAAGGAAATGAGGTAAACGGCGGGCTAGCAGGCGGATCCACGAAGGAAACAAGCATTTAATCATAAAGAAATAATGAAAAACGCCTGCCTGGAGTCACTGAAGGCAAAGCCTTAGTCCGACACATGCGAGAGCTGATTTGTTCATTCTTTGAAAATATCTTCTGGTATGAGGAGTGAATTTTTGCACTTCATAATTAACTGTGCGCCCCTGTTTTAGCGGTTGTTGAATCGGAAACCGACAAACGACTGCGTGAAGAGGAAAAGCTGTTGGAAAGCGTGGCCGGCCACACAGCCCTCATGGCTGCAGCCGAGCTGGCCCACGGGGTCCGTTACGAACAGACTGTGAAGACAGGCTGGCGTCCCCCAGCCTATATTTCGCAACGGGGCGAAATTGAGAATGAACTGATCAGGAAACGACTGGGAATTTTGGCCGAAGGCGAGGATGTTCCGCCGCCCTGTGAAACCTTTGCTGTAAGCATTGGCTTAAGCTTAATTAGTTACAGCAAGATTACATAATAACTAAGAGTGTGACAAGCGTCACACTCTTAGTTATTAAGGCTGGGGACATCATCTGCACGATAATGGCTGACCCCCTACACAAATTAGACCCCAGTAACCCCGCCCACAACTGAGTACCCAGTACACATTTGTGTATGCTCACTCGCTTGTATGTTTATATGTTGAAGCTCGAAAGTGGCCAGTTGCTGATAGAACGTTTTTGGCTTCAACATATAAACATACAAGCGAGTGAGCATACGCAAATGTGTACTGGGTACTCAGTTGTGGGCGGGGTTACTGGGGTCTAATTTGTGTAGGGGGTCAGCCGTTATCGTGCAGATGATGTCCCCGGCCTTAATAACTAAGAGTATGACGCTTGTCACACTCTTCGTTATTATGTACTCTTGGTTACAGTATATACTTATGTAACAGAAATTGAGTGAAAACACGAAAAAGGTGATTAGTTCAGTAAAATGTTCATAATTAAATATTGTTGAATTTAAATTTGGGATTTTTGCAGGGAAACCTTCCAACGGAGGTCCAGATTTCGTAAAACTTGACCAAATGATATGAAATCTAGCTTGGGATGTTTTCGACCATACTGAATTTAAATATTTCAAAATTTTTCGATTTCACTAAATTCGATTTTTTTTCAATTCGTAAGGGGGGACCAAGGAGATCGTAAAACATGTTTGTTCTAAATTTCACTGAAAAGTTGCATACGAGGGTTGTCTGGGTCGCTCAACACGAATATCAAGTCCGTTTTTTCGATCCTGCTTTTCATTCGCTCAGTATAAGCTTACATCGTAAGCTTAGAACGTTAGCATATACAGAGCTAACGAGAAGCTGAATCGAAAAACGGACTTAGGATTCTTGTTGTGCGACCCAGAAAACTCTTGTACGCAACTTTTCAGTGAAATTTAGAACAAATATGCTTTTCAGATCCCCTTGGTGTCTCCCCCCCCCTTACGAATCGAAAAATATCGAATTTCGCGAAATCGAAAAATTTTGCAATATTTGCACCCAGCATAGCATGGACGAAAACATAAGCCAGATTTCAAATCATTTGGTCAAGTGCTGCGAAATCTGGACCTTTTTGCCAAGTTTGACCAATGATTTATTCGTTGACATAGTTTTACTCTTCTCTAACTTGACAGTAAAAACTGTTTTGGTAGAGGATTTTACTAAAAATTCATGGGCAGGTCGTTGTTTTCATGACTTTCATTGACTTTCATGACATGGGCTGATATCATATAATATTTACCTAGCTTTTTTCCATGTTTAGGAAATGAAATTTCCCAGCAGTCTGTTACGCACAATGAAAGCAAAAGGAATCGAAAAGCCCACCGCAATTCAAGTCCAAGGATTGCCAACTGTGTAGGAATTTCGTAATACTTCCGTTTATTGCTGATAGGTTTTTTAATTTGAGTGAGTGAGATGCTTTTGCATAATGGTTTGCTGTGTTCTGTTTATCTTTTGCTAAAAATGCTAAGGTATAACAAGATAAGGTATAATATTGACTACAAATTTCGTGCGTTGGAAATTAGCTTATACTTTTGTAATGGGTTCTATCAGCTGTACCTGATTTCCAGCCAGGGGTCAGAGGGTTTTAGTATGAACCGGTGCTATGTATAGCTCTATTTATCAAATGCAAGTAATCCTACGTGAAGAATTAACTCTGGCTTACGCCTGGCGCCTGGGATGTGTGCTACAAACCAAAACATGGCAGTTCGCCCAATACAGTTACGAAACGTTTTTAGACTCCAAGTTTAAATCATTCTAACAAAATTTTTAGCTGGCCTTTTCACACAGTTTATGCTTTTCTTCTTATGTATACGTGTATATTGTTTTAGACTAAGCGGTCGTGATATCATCGGAATTGCCTACACTGGTTCCGGTAAAACGTTGGTCTTTGTCCTACCGATTCTGATGTTTTGCCTGGAACAGGAAATCCGACTTCCCTTTATCAAGCAGGAGGGCCCGTACGGACTGATTGTTGTGCCGTCGGTGAGGCTTCCCCCTCATTATTGCTACATTCTTGGAATAGATGGAGTCAAAGCAATGGTCCTTAGATCCCTGAACAGTATTATGATGACATTACAGTTTATAAAGTGAAACATCCATACGGCGTGCAGCCAGCCCTCGACCAACCTCACTTTGCTACTGGTTTCAGTTTTCTCAGCGACGTAGTATATACTATGTTCAGAGATAATAATGTTACTTGCAGACGAATTTTAGAGAGTGGATATCCTTGCTTCGTCTTGTTTAGGTGGAAATTAATTTATCTCCTAGTTTTTTCCCAAAGATGCAATTTTTTGAAAGCAACCGAACGTGGACTAAAATTCAGTAAAATTAGCATGTTTTCTACTGTATATTGCTATAATTAAGCTAGAAGAGCTCAAAAATTGAGAAAAATCGATTTCTGAGCAAAACATTCGTGGGCGAAGCTGAAAAGGTTTTGATGATTTTGACCAAAATTCTTTAAAATTTCTCTTTTTTGGGCATTTTACAGTTAGTGGGGGAAGCCCAAAAAGTAGGGGTGGGATCTAGTGGAGGGAAGCTTAGAAGTTGGGGGGGAGGCAGTAAAAGAAACACACAATAATGGACTGTAATCTGAAAATGTCATTGTTTTATTTCTAAGCTGCAACATATTCTGATTTTTAATCGATTAACCTATATCATTAGTTTAGCGTGAATTGGCCAAGCAGATCTTTGAAATCATTTGCGAGTTTGCCGAAAGTTTCATGAACGCCGGACTGCCGGAGATTCGTGCCTGTCTCTGTATGGGCGGAATCCAACAGCGTTCCCAGATCGATACACTGAAACGGTGTGGAAATCTTAAATTTAAATCTTAACCTTTACTATAGACATTTTTTGCCTGCCGATCTGTGGGCTGTTTGTTTGCATATTTTCTTTATTACTTTTAACAGAACACTTTTGGTAATTTCAGGGCCCTAGTGCACCTCTGTTGTAATTTTGTGGCAAAGACAGCAAAGAGTTGACCCTCTTTTAATATTTAATTAATTAGTTTTAATTAGTTAATGATACTTCTTTTTTGTTTTTTTGTAGAGGGTGCCAGGGATACTTTTACACTTGTGTCTTTCTTTGTAGAGGCTGCCATATCGTAGTGGCAACGCCCGGGCGTTTGATGGATTTTCTGAACAACAAACATCTAACCCTGGACATTTGTCGATATCTCTGCATGGACGAGGCTGATAGAATGATTGATATGGGCTTTGAGGAGGATATTCGGACCATATTTTCCTATTTTAAGGTATGCTTCCCGTTTTTTCGCTGAGTGGAGGTATTGAAATTGCTGATTTAATTGCCATTTAAAAGCTACTGTCTCAGGGTTTTTTAGTGAAGGGACTAAAATGTAAAATGTGTTACATTTAACTCGATCCGATTTGCATGAAAAGTTAAAACAGGGAACGTTTTAGCTTGAGTAAAGTTAAACTCCTGCGTTTTAGCTTGAGTAAAGTTAAACTCTTGGAAGGAGCTAAAGATTATTGTTTTCTTTGGTAAAAGGTTCAGCCACATTCTGATTTTCTGTTTTAGGCACAGCGGCAGACTCTACTGTTTTCGGCCACCATGCCGAAAAAGATTCAGAATTTTGCCAAAAGTGCCCTGGTTCATCCGGTGGTCATTAATGTGGGTCGTGCCGGTGCGGCAAGTCTGAACGTTAAGCAAGAGGTACCTGTCGCTGTTGAGATGTTGACATGATTTTGCTGGTTTTTACAGCATACATAGGTCTTACAGCTTAGGCCCTATTTCTTTAAAGATTAAACTGATTAGATTAAAATTAATCCGCATTAAAGAAATAGCACCTCGGATTAAACGGATTAAAATTTAATCCAGCGAGTTAAACGAGTTAAACGGATTAAATTTAATCCTATTTCTTTAATGCACCTAGGATTAAAATTTTAATCTAAGCCTGTTTCTTTATTCACACTTCGGATTAAAAAATCAACGAGTTAATTTTAATCCGACCTGCTTAATCGCTGTTTCTTTAAAGATTAATTTTAATCCGTTTAATCCACCGCCTGTATTTTCAACTAGTTTTTAATCCCTGTGCAGCTACGCAGATTAAACGGGTTAAAAGTTGGCGGATTAAAATTTTTAATCGCTGTTTAATCAACTTAAAATCAACTCGTTTATTCCGCGGATTAGAAATGGTCGGATTAAACGAGTTAATTTTAATCTGTTTAATCCGTTTAATCCATCATTAAAGAAATAGCAATTAAAATTTTAATCCGGCTGATTTTTAATCCGTTTAATCCGACCATTTTAATCTTTAAAGAAATAGACCCTTAGTCGAATAAAATAAATGAATAAATAAAATTCTTTAGCCTTTTCGAATCCAATGCTTTTCTTTTGTTGAGTTTTAGTTCAAAAGATTATTTGCCGAATTTAAAGATACAGTATAGTTTTGTAACTTTAGGTGGAATATGTACGCCCAGAAGCTAAGATTGTGCATATCCTGGAATGTCTGCAAAAGACTGCACCTCCGGTAACTTTCGCTATGTTCTCCATCTCCTGTTAATAGTCAACATTACCATAGTTTTGTTTAAAACAAAATTGATTAAATAGTTTTGAGTAAAATTTTAATAGGTAATAATATCCGACAAAGCCGTAAAAAATTTGAAAGTTTATCTATTTTTGGAAACAATTTGGGTCTCCAGAAAATCCTAGGAGGGTTAAGCAAAAATTTTGGGAGCGGGCGATTTCGGTGGGAAGGCAATTTCGGCTGTAAAAATACCCTGAATACTGCAATTGAACAATGCTATTTTTGATTGATTGATTTCTGATTGATTTTTCTGGCTTTGTCTACTTCTCAGTGGAACGTGAAGAATTAAATAAAATAAAACCGCTGGAGCCGAGCTGGCTGTCCTTCTTGGACAACCAAGCAAAAGCTCCAGGGAATAGTTATCTCTGGGTAAGAGTGCTCACCACGTCCGTGAATTTTTTGTGAATTTCTCCTGTGAATTTTTCGTAAATTCCGTTCTAGCTTACTATATGTTTGCAACTGTGTGTGCTGGACTTCGCTTTGATTCGTGATATTTTGTGCCTCTGACGTCTATTTCAGGTCCTAGTATTTGCGGAGAAAAAGGATGATGTGGACAAAATTCATGAATATCTGTTGCTGAAAAGTGTGGAAGCTGTAGCCATTCATGGTGGAAAGGGTATGAAAATTTTATTTTTCTAATTTATTTATGAATTTGTTCGACCACAAAATGTGCCGTGTTTTGTTTTGTTTTCATGTAAATGCAGATTGCGTGAGCATTCATCTGCAATACGTATATTAAGCTTTACTAACTCGTTCTCCCTAATGACGTAGTAGACTTCACGCAGTGTTAGAGTTTGGTTTTCTCTCCAGCTGTCAAATTTTGATCGCGGTGTTTCGCCGATCTTATCTTATCCTTGTCTTTAGGCCACGAAGAACTTTTTATTTTGAATCTTTTAACTTTGTTTTCTTCCTTGAAAGACGCCTACTCGGCGAACTCCGACGTATCCAGGACTTTAAACAAGGTGTTACAATACAGCCAAGTTTACACTAAATAAGTATAAATATTTTTTATTTTTTTTTGCAAACCTAAAAAGGGGAATCCGGATCCCTGGGCCTGGACCCCCCCCCTAAATTCCTCAAACTGGTCAATTGTCGTGTGTTATTTTTCTTCATGTTTCAGATCAGGAAGAACGTTCACGAGCCATTCAGGAGTTTAAGACTGGCGTTAAGGATGTCCTAGTGGCTACGGATGTGGCCTCCAAAGGATTAGATTTCCCGGATATCCAGCATGTTATCAACTATGATATGCCGGATGATATTGAAAACTATGGTAAGCAGATGTGCTATGCTGTGCTTCTTAAAGGGCCTTTTTGCGCAGCGATTTAAGAGTTAAAGGAGTTAAAATTAGCTCAGCCCTTTTCGCTTACAGGGTTAAAAAAGTACGACAGTTCATTTAAACTCGACTGGAGGGTTAAACTAGTTACAAAATTGTAACTCTACTCTTTTAACTCGCGGGCGAAAAATCACTTATCGACATCTGCTTTTTGGGGGGTCCCAAAATTTTTGCTAAATATATTACTATATTATTAGTCAGCACAAAAGATTGTGCTACTAATTTTATGGTGCAGTCAGAATCCAGTTTTTATCAAAACACAGACTCTAAAGCCCTTTCCCAGCACATCCTCTGTGACGAGTCATTGTTTTCGTGGAGTTTTGGAGCGGGAAATAACTGATACACTAACTAAGATAAGAACAGTTCTGACGCTTGTGAATTCGCAGTTCCTGTCCAATTTGAACAAATTCTGATGCTGAAAGAAAAAGTTGAGCACTTACTTTCTTTAACTGTTGTAATTTAATCTGTATAGTCTTGGGATTAATTAAGGGATTAATTTGTATTTTCTTTTTAAAATTGTTCTAGTCCATCGTATCGGTCGTACTGGACGTTACAAGAAAGCTGGGGTGGCCACCACCTTCATCAACAAATATTGTGGTAATGAGAATATTTCTCTAATTTGGACTTTATTACGTTATTTCTGTTATTTATATAGCTTATATGGCATATGTAGGATCTCTTCATATAATGTATCACGGGATCTATAGGTACTTTGACTAGTAATGGGATTTTCAAGAAAGATTGTTGTTGAAGTGAGTCTGAGAAACCTTTAGTCAACTTTTTTGTCAGACTGAAAAAGTAAATGCTTAGGTACTTGTAAGGAAAGTCGACTCTACTCTATGTTTCGTTGTAAAAAGTTCGAAAAAATAGAAACATAAAAACTGACTTTTCGATATTTTTTGACCAAGACCTGCTTTTTAATGCTTTTATGGGCTGTTTCTGTTTCAGACGTCTCAGTGCTGCTGGATTTGAAACATTTACTTGTGGAAGCCAAACAGGAGTTGCCCCTCTTTTTGGCCAATCTTCAGTCGGAATCGGAAAAGTTTCTGGAAATTGGAGGTGGGTAGGATTGTTTTGTGCACAATGATACTTCACAGAATCAGAGCCTTGTTGATAAAATAATTGTTGGTAGTTCACTGTTTTCTGCCTGAAGTTTGAACAGGATAGTGAGGCCGCATAGGTTAACGCGGGGGGTTCTGGGGGGAGTGTACAAGCCCCCCAACCCTGACAAGGTACAAGCTCTGCCGTCGTCGGGGACAAGGGTTAACAAAAAAATGGCCAAGGGGTAAACAAAAATAGCCGAAAAAATTTAGTTTTACACTAAAATTCTTAAAATTTTCCGGCTTTGCCGGAATTTTTTAGCTAAAATGTTTAATTTTTCGTGAAAATCTGGCAAAATTTTGAAATTTTTTAAAAAAATTGAAGATTTTGGTGCAAATTTTAACCAAGAATCGCAGTTTTTAGTAAAATTAGCGTTAATTTTTCGATAAATTTTACAAGCTTATTTTTGAGGTGCAAGACCCCCCCCCCCCGTCTGAAAATTTTCGTTCAAGGTACAAGCCCCCTTAAAAGTTGTTGGGGACAAGCCCCCCCAGGACCCGACCCTAATGTCAATGTTAGGCGATGGTGTTGTTTTGGGTTCTTGTTATAAGCATTATGTATTGATTTTATTCAATATTTGACGGATGTTTTATTTTTAGAGGAACGTGGTTGTGCTTATTGTGGTGGTTTGGGGCATCGTATTGCGGATTGTCCGAAATTGGAGAATATGCAGTCCAAGCAAGCTCAGAATTTGAAGGGAAAAGACTATCTGGCTTCCGGTTCAGCGGATTGGTAGAGACCTTGGAAGAAATTATTTATATACTTTTTTAATATTTTTAATATATTGTACAGTACTGTATGGATTTGTAATTTCTTTATTAAAATGGTCTTGTTTCGATTGGTAGTTGTAAAGCTAAGGATGTTTTTTGGATTGTCCACTGACACGATAGTTCGCAGTTAGTGTAGTTGACCGGTCGGGTTTACATTCGGCCGGCCGGGCTCACTTCAAATTCTTTTGGCCGACCAGTCGGGAACTACAAAACAAGCCTGCCGGAATCGCTTTTGCAATGACCCCATCCTATACGTTTTGACTCCGGCCGGTCAACAACTGTAGTCGCAATATTAACCGGCACTATACACAAAACACCCGTCATTCACCGGCCTGACAATCAAAGCATTTATCGGTCACATGAATCATTTCTGTAAGTCGGATGTGGAATGAGGGATTTAGATACGATGCAGTTATTCCGGGGGATTTCATCGATAATTCCCGTCACTAAAAATGGTTTGCTAATGCTCATTTTTTTGGTTAAGGGCTCAATTAAAATAATTAAACAGAAAACTACTATTCTTAAACCAAGGTGCTGGTATTACTGTAAACTTGATCACTTGATCCTACAAGCTCTTAATTACGAAAATAGACTAGATGTCCCAAACATTTTGATACTCATCAATAGTTTGGGACCAGTCTCGAATTTTTAGGTGAGAAGAACATTTTTGGCATTATTCTCTTAATAGGCAGTCGAGTCACCAGATTGGATTGGTTGTTATGGCTTGAAAGAGTGCACCAAAACGAATATTTTGCTTTTACAACCATTGAGCTATTTCTAATGGATTTTTGCTAATGGTTAATGGGGTTGATGGTTTGGTCGTTTGAGGCACTTGGAAAACACCTCCGTGGGAAAACCGATGGACATAGGCCCCATCAATTGGAGATCCCCACAGGTGTCCCCTGGCATCCGACTGGCCAACGGCGATAATGGGTTACAACTGCAAAGTTCCAAGGGCATGACTCAAATTCTTAATCCTTAGCTGAATTTGTCAGTTGTGCCGAATCAGCCATTCCATAAATTATGCTACAGTAGTATAGGGTC
>JASAND010027482.1:0-37101 GCA_030248195.1 Trissonchulus latispiculum | reverse complement strand
CCCTCAAAAATAATAGCAGCAGCTATTAATATATCACTTTACAGTAGATGGAGCATGGAAAATTTTAGATTTTAAAATAAAGATTTCGAACTCTCGAAGACTGTATAATAGTTTTCATTTTTTAGTTAAGATTAGAAACAATCATTGTAGTTTTCAAGCCTAGATCTAAGCTTGACAGAACATTACAAATAATATGAGGACACTACAATAGCGACAAGCATTTTAAAAACTACACGCTTAAGTTAAGAATATTTCCATTGCTAGTTTTTGAGTAATTGTTGAAGTTTTCATCTGGCAAAAATTGGTAAAACTTTGAAAAGTATCCTATAACAGCAAAAAAATTCCTCCAATCAAAAATACCGGGTCAAGAACGGGTCAGAACTCCTGACCAGGTCAATATAGTAGACAACAATTGTCAAGGAAATCCGGTTTCATCTCTGTTCCGGAGCCCCCCCCGGGAAAATGGCCCTAAAATATCCTGTTTGAAGGACATTTTTGTAGTGTTTAAGGTTATGCAGGGCAGCTCTTTAAGTGCTGACAGATCAGATGACCTACACCAATATGAGCCTAGTTGTAGGATATGCTCATATAATATTATGTTAATCGGTTGAAACTTGTTTTGGTTAACTTTCATATACACAACCTCGCTGTGAAACTCCTTCGAAGCTTACCTACGTTCGACGAAGGAGTAGTTTTTGTTCTTGCAAAAAGCATACAAATTATATACATTTATATATGTATTGCTTTAGTGACGACGAAGATATTTTTGGCCGCGTCAGCCGCAATCGCGCCACCGATGCAAAACTGAACGACTTATCGGCCACCTCTGCTGTCCTTCTGACATCATCGGGCAGAAATTCGCCAACGGAGGACTCGCCTGCTGCTGTCTGGAATAGACAGAGCCCGGCCGTCCTTACCTCTGCTGACGATCTTCTGGCCGACTCGCCTTTTCATTCTCCAAACTCCCAGAGTCGGGCTCATTTTCCAGAGGAAAGAGGCGGTGGCGGCGGCTCAGCCGATGAAGATGACAGCTCAGAGGGTGAACAGGACGATCTGGTGCTCATTCCGCCGCGACCCCCTCGTCGTAAAATTCGCCTAGAACTGCCAGCCTTGTTGGCTGATTGCTGTCCACGTGCTGCTGAAGGAGGTTGCTGGCAATCCCCTGGCTCTCCCCTTCGGACAAAACTGTCGTCTTCAACCGGCTCCGGCTGTCTTGATACCTGTAGCATAATGTGATCTGTGCGATACTTACCTACGCATCTGGTAAACCTCTCTTTCATTGGGTATCACTTTTGATTCTTTAACTTACTGAATTGTTGGATGATAATGGATTGCTCTCTACGTATATACAAATGTTCGTGTAATGCAGGATTGTCTAGTCACTTTTTGTTTTGTTTCTGTTTGTTTTAAGGAGCTACTTTACCGACGTGTACTGCTTGCCATATTTCTTGTATTTATGTGAACTTTGTTTTAGCATTATTTAAGTGTATTTTTGTGTTACCATTCATTATCTATGTTCTTAACACATGAACTGGTTTCTTTTCCTTTTTTCACATTCATTGGCTTTTTCCTAGCCCAAAAATTCTGGTGGGGGCACCGATTTCTGGGGAAGGGGGAGGGTATTTTTCTGCTGACTTCTGAAGTCTGTGGGGCCGGCAGACCCTAATCCTGGGGGCAATTCGGGGGGCACCCCCCTTTTGTAGGAAAAGCCAGATTGTTGACTGAATTAGCAATCTCAACAAAAATGTAGTTTTAATTTTTTTTCTAGTTCTATACTTCTTTTTTCGTAAATTTTGTGGGTATTCAAGAAGCGGTCTTTTATATTTTATTCTTTCGTACAGCTGTAAACGCTGGCTTTTTCCTAGGCCAAACTTTCTGGTGGGGGAAGTCTGGGGGCGTCCCCAAGGTCTGGGGGGCACCAATTTCTGGGGGGGTTTTTCAAAAATGCTTAAGAAATAGCTATTTTTGCTGAGCTAAAAATTGAACAATTTTTAACTTAAGTAATGCTGAAAAGACCTAAATGTCGACGAAGCTGGAAAAGTTTTCGATTGCTTGTGTGCAGGGCCTGTATGAAAGAGCCAGACGCATGTGTAGTTGAAGAAACTTTTTCCAAAACTAGAAAGACAGGGAGTAAGTGAGTGGCCGGATCCTCTCGTGAGTGAATTTCGACTCAACACGGCGAAGAGAAGAAGCACTTACACTCACGAATTTCTGACGTCCGTAAACAGATCAAGTCGATTTAATTTGTTGTGTATATAAATTGTTTAATACGTATCCAGAATTAAGGTCCATTGGAAACTTGCTGCTTTGTTTTAGACTAGTATACATGTCATATGTGCAACTTCGATCTGAAATATTTTCTATACATTATATACTGCCTCTTGGGGCTTTAAGGTGGTGATTCTTTTTGGCACGTATTGTTGGTTGGCCGTGTTAATGCAAGATGACATTTGACGACACTATCTAAAATAAGTTAGTTTAACGTTCAAAAACCCTCCGCGCAATCACGCTTCAAAAATTCGAGATTTCCGTTCAGGGTGGTTTTTGTCAATTTCCCAATGTTTCGCATTAGCTACCTAGTTATGACTATATCCATTCGAAAGATCTCGTTGAGCTCTAAAATTAGCTATTAGAAGCAATTTCCAGCTTTTCAATCCATAGCCAATTTTCTAATCTTGGATTCGAAAAATTGTCCTTCCTGCAGAAATCAAGTAATCCATTATTTCTTGAGCTATGCAAGCCATAAAAATAAACTAAGGGTGCCGATCTGAATGTCTCACTGAGGCAAATTATCCGACGCATGATCATCTGCCAATTGCTATCCCATCCTAAAGATGTAGTTTTTGCAAGAACACGACCAATTCTTCCAATGATGGTAGAACACTCACCATGCAAGCTGGAGGGCTGCGACTTAACAGATTTATTCTGCACAAATATACCGAGGTTCGTTTTTAGTTGCTCCGATAGCTACCTTCTAGCTAAAGTGGCAGCTGTCTTCTCGCTTGTCAAAATTTGGAAAACGTAGGCAAAATCCAGGTTACGCACACATTTCGACTTATTTCTCTGCAAGAGCTAGTTCATAATAACTAGAAGTCCACATGGTACAGGTATCGAATGATAGATAACTGATGTTTCGCGAAAAGTTTACTTGAGTCTGCAAAAAGTCTGCAAAATAATATAAATACTTCTAAATGCGTTAAAAAATTTTAGAAAAGCAACGTAGTTTCATCTTCATGCTATGCATTACAAAGAGAAAATGCGAAGCTACATTTTGATATTGAAATGGCTTCTTAACTTCAAGTAATGAATGCGAAATATTGGTTCAAAGTTGATGTCACCAAAGGAAATCACCACACCACAGTGTTTTTTTTGCTTGGAAACTTTTGCGCTCTTCTGCGCACTGCATCAAATTTTTTGCGCAATTTGTTGAAAAGGTGCGCATAGCCGAAAAATGCTTTATTTTAGCTTAAAATTGCGATTTCGTACGTATTTAACATTCAGAACGGAAGGTTGCGCCTTACACATAACATACTAAAAACTAGATGTCCTGAATGGGTGAATGAACAAACAATGCAATCGGAGCCCACAGAACCAGCGAAATTCCTTAAAAATAACAAAAAAGCCCACTGCGATAACTAAACTTTCAAACATTTATTCGTATTAAAGCTAATCTGTATTTTGTACACTTAGCGAAGTAGTTTTTTCCGGTGAGTACATGACCGACTCATTTGAACGTATATATATACGTAACAAATTAGAGTTGGCAACGCCAGCTAGGATAGTATTCGGTTTCAAATTAAAGACATGAATACGTTTCCTGTACCGTAGAGCGTAGGTAACTTCGTAAAGGGGTCCGGGGGACTCCACTCCAGGAAAAATTAGGAAATTTTTGTAAAATTGACACCCACGGGCAGTTAGTTCCATTGATAAATTTTAGTAATTTTCTTTTTCTGTCTCTTGAAAGAAGTGCGCACAAGCCCAAAATTTTTTGGTCATTTCAGAATAAAAGTGTGTCATTGCGCACTTTTCTGAGCAAATAAAAACCAGAATCACAACCTTAAGTAGACAACAGTTTCTGAGCAATTTTGCCATCTAGATATTCTCTGCATTTTTTAATTCTGCTTATGCATGTCCTTTCTGTGTTTGCTTATAATGTCTATTTTTTCACTGCATAGGATCGCAATGGTCAAGTGAACACGGCAGTTGTTTTGAAGACTCAAATTTGATCGCCTTCGACAGGTTTACGGTTCATAGGTTTTTGCTGCCAAAAATGTAGATTGATCCGAAAGTTACGTTACAGTGGAACGAAGATTCGTTTGTTTTTGTTCTTTTAATACTTACTATGTTCTTGGTTCTACATAATGATAATTTGCTATTGCTTTTCTTGCATTTATCTTTTGCTGCTTTTTGCTTTAAGACTCTCTATTCCTAATTCCTACATTTTGTGCATTCTTTGTGATGTGCTTGAGCTGCCAATGTAATCATTCTATCGCATTCGTTTGCTTGATGTAGATTTTATCGTGCACTGGTCTTCTGCAATGTAGTCAGTAATCAACGCCGACGTAATTTGTTGTAATGTTTGCTTGTTTTTGTCTTCCATTTGTTATAATAATCCTGTAAATTATAGTTTACATTATGTTTATTCTGTTTTATTCCGTTGTGAAGTGCTGTGATGTTATCCCATTTGGTTGCTGTCCCACTGTTTGGCGAATAAAGCGCAGCTGTTTATCGTTGCTACTTGGAACTAAAGCCCCAACTTTAGGCAGGCGCTAAGGGGATTAATATGTGCCAAGGTCAAAGCACAATTTCTGAGAACCTTCATTTAGTTGCTGTACTCAAGCTCAAGCTTTCCAGTTTTCATAATATCTTCTGGGCCAATTTTAAATTACAAGGATTATAATGATCGAAGCAACTTTTATTTTTGAGTTATGGGCACCTTTACGCGCCATCTCAAATTGGTTTACTTTTTAAACATTCGCGTTATCCTGATCCTGAACAACGCCTTCTTTACTCAAAGTTGGAAGTGGTACCTAATTTCTTGACTGGCGTCTGCCCTCCGCATACTGAACTCTGCACTTCAACCTACTGAGGAAGCTGAAATGCTGCTTCCTGTTGGCAATCCGTATCACATTCTGTTAACTTTTAGTAGCATTGGAGTACAGAATCTACAGGTTAGCGCTAAGCTCCAGTTTAACACTCCATATATATAACAAATCGCTAGAAATATATAACGTTGAGCTTGATGTTAGGGATTAGAATCCAATCTTGAGATTGAGACAGCTCCAGCTTGGTTTAAACTTAAACGGGTTCAGACGGATGTCATTCCATTCCAAGCGGCCCGACGGGCGCAGAGTTAGCAGGTGCCCTCCAACAGAACCCAGATAGAGCTCTCACAGTACCTTTAGAGCACTGCCTAACATCACATGTGTTTTGTTTTGGTTGGATGCAAAAGGTTAGGGAAGGGATGGTCTTTCTTATAAACGTACACAATTAGGATTTACTCTGGTCTGTTTGTTACTAAACCTCGGTAAAGTAATACATATTGGTTTAGTAAATGCATTCTCTATCTTCAGTGGCGAAGATGATATCCAAATTCAAGCGTCCAAGGTCCATGGTATCTCCATTAACATATCTGTTTGGAACAAGCAGTTTCCATTCGCGAACGCATGGCTTGGCTCCATCGTTGCAGTTATGGTAAATACGGACCTGTGGATCGATTGTGGTTATTTCCGATTCGGATCCTTCCAGAGAAAATCTGCCCTCAAGATCTGTTTTGGTTTCTGCCATATGATCGTCTGGATTAACTGTAAATAGACACCAAGTATTGTATGTAATATAACTGGTTAGGAAAGTAAGGTACTTGCGTAAATTGGTATATACTATTGTACTGAGTATGGCAGTGAGTTTTTGCTCGGGTCGGAACTGCTATACATTGCAGTTGATACCGGTGCGCTATTCTTTCCGCAAACATAAATGGCTAGGTTTCGAAAAATGATATCTTAAGGGTTCTTTCACTCGCTAAGCATTCAAAGCAGAGAGGAATGTATATATGCTACTATTTAATCTACTTTGTGAAAGATGTAAGTAAGACACTGTTTGACAGCAAACCGATTTTATGTAGATAGATGCCCTAGTCTTGGTCTCAAAACTTGACCGACGCTAAGCTTTTTGGGTATGGGTAGTTTTCGACCTTTTTAATTTCAAGTTAATCAAATAATATCCAAATTTTTCGATTAAGCGAAATTTGATTGCTTTAATTTTTCCGATTCACAAATGGGACGAAAAACATTCTGTCTTCAACTTTGCAGAAAAGTTGCGCACACAGGTTTTTTGGGTCGTAGAATACGATTCTCTTTTAAGGTGCTGATTCCTTTTGGGCACATATTGTTATTTGGCGGCCTAAACCAAGATGAAATTTGATGAAACTTTCCGAAATACGTTCTTTTAGCGTTCTAACACCGCCCGATTCAAAAATCAAGATTTCCGGTCAGAGTGGTTTTTCCCAATTTTTGAACGTTTGGCAGCAGCTATACAGTTATGACCATATGCATTCGAAAAAAGATCTCATTGAGCTTCACATTTTTGATTTTTAAAGCAAGTTTCTAGCTTTTCTCTACCGTGAGATATAGCCGATTTTCTTGTTTTGGCGTCGAAAACTTGTCATTTTTGCAGATATCAAATAATCCAACATTTCCTTAACTACGCAAGCCGTCAAATCAAACTAAGGGCGTCGATCAGAAGGTCTCACAGGGACAAATTATCCAACGCATGATCGTCTTCCAACTGCTATCCTGTAGGCTGCTATCATAAAAAATGTAGTTTTTGCAAAAACACGACTAATTTTTTCCAAAGATTGTAGAGCATTCACCATGCAATCTGGAGGGCTGCTACTGAACAAATGTGTTCTGCACAAATATACCCAGGGACAATTTTTTTAGCTGCCCCGATTGCTGCTTTCTAGCTACAGTAATCGCTTGACAAATTTGGAAAAAGTAGGCAAAATACAGGTTGCGCACACAATTCAGCTTATATCTCTATAACGAAGAGCAATTTCACAATAAATAAAAACTCGTCCCCAGATATTTGATGGAGGTATCGAATGATATAACCGATGTCTCGCGAAAAAATTTACTTGAGTCTGCAAAAATTCTGGAAAATTATACTTCTTCTAAAATGTGTTAAAAATATTTTAGAAAAACAACATTAGTTTCGTGGCATGCATTAAAAAGAGAATATCTTAAGGTGGTGATTCCTTTTGGACACATATTGTTGATTGACGGCGTAAACCAGGATGAAATTCAACGAAACTTTCCAAAATAAGTTGTTTTAGCGTTCTAACACCCTCTGCGCAATCGCGCTTCAAAAATTCAACATTTGCGTTCAGGGCGGTTTTTGCCAATTTCTGAAAGTTTGGCAGCAGCTGCATGGCTATGACTATATCCATTCGAAAGAACTCGTTAAACTCTACAATTTTGCTTTTGGAAGCAACTTTCGAGCTTTTCCCTATCGTGAGATATAGCCAATTTTCTTATTTTGGCGTCAAAAACTTGTCCTTTCTGCAGAAATCAAATAATCCACTGCTTCTTGAGCTATGAAAGCCCTAAAATTTAACTAAGGGTGTCGATTTAAAGGTCTCACAGAGGCCAATTATCGGAGGCATGACCATTGTACAATTGCTATCCCTAAGGCTGCTATCACAAAAAATGTAGTTTTTGCAAAAACACGACCAAATTTTTTCCAGCGATTGTGCAGAATTTAGTATGCAAGCTAGAGAGTTGCCACTTAGCAGATGTGTTCTACACAAAAATACCCCGGGACCCTTTTTTAGTTGCCCCGATAGCTGCTTTCTAACTGAAGTAGTGGCTTGCCAAAGTAGTGAAAAGTAGGCAAAATCCAGGTTGCGCAGACATTTTAGTTTATTTCTCCATAACGAAGAGCGATATCACAATAACTAAAAAAGGGTCCCCAGCTATTTGATAGAGGTATCGAATGCTCTAACCGATGTCCTGCGAAAAAATTTACTTCAGCCTGCAAAAAATCTGAAAAATTATACTTCTTCTAAAATACAGGAAAAACATTTTGGAAAGCCAAACTTAGATTCATTGTACTCATTAAAAAGAGAAAATGTTAAGCTACATTTTGATATAAAGATGACTTCTTAACTCCAAATAATGAATGAATAATAGTGGTTCAAAGTTGATGTATCCAAAAGGAATCACCACCTTAAGGTAGTGATGTTTCAGTCACTGAAACTGAAACTGAAACTAGGTTTCAGTGTCTACATGTTTCAGTTTCAGTCACTGAAACTGAAACTGAAACTGAAAGTATTTGGGAAAGTGGACTGAAACTGAAACTGAAACTGAAAAGATTTAAGCTGTCCGACTGAAACTGAAACTGAAACTGAAACTATATTCGAAACTGAACTGAAACTGGAACTGAAACTGAAACTATCCCAATGCTAGGACTGAAACTGAAACTGAAACTAGTATAATCTGAAACCATTTCAGTCCCAGCGCAAAACCTGAAGCTTTTCTTGCTCGCTGGAACTGAAACAGGTTTCAGTTCATACTGTGACTGAAACTAGTTTCAGTCTCTGCGTAAGAAACGTCATTTCAGTCTCTGCGTATGCTTAAGTTCCTTGAAAAGGCTATTGGAAATTTTTCCATAATAGTTTTTCTTGCGAAAGGTTGAATGTATGCGTCCAATTTTAGCATTTTAGCCATCATATTATATATTAGATAGCAGTATATATTACTTTTAGATCATTTACTGTCAGTTTATCAGATAAAACTAAGAAGTTATGTTACAGTACAATTGCTTTAGGTATATAGTTTTTAAAGTATACGTGGCTGTGGCACCTCTACAATCTACGGCTTTAGAGGCAAAGCGTTCAGTTCCAGCAATGAACCATTATTTTCCTCAAAACCATTATATACATTTTGAAGGGATGTTATGCTTTGAAGCAAATCACCAAAGCTGTTTTAGATAATTAATTAAAAAGAAAGTCAATGCGCAAAGCAAGCAACTATTTCACAGGGGATCTTATATTTGTCTTTACTAAGAAAATGATTGTATAACCAAGGAATTGCAAGTAAAATATTATGAGACGAAGTTTTATTTATAACTGATATAGAAGCTTGGAGATAAAAAATAAGACTGCGCTTCAACAATTTTAAATACCAAATACATTTGGAAACTGAAATTTTGATTTTTTTGCTATGACTTCCCTTAACTGAAACTATTTTAATACTAGGACTGAAACTGAAACTATTTTGCCTTGCCGACTGAAACTGAAACTGAAACTATTTTGCGTCGCCGACTGAAACTGAAACTGAAACTGAAATTAATTTGGGATGGCGACTGAAACTGAAACTAAAACTGAAATTATTTTGGGATGACGACTGAAACTGAAACTGAAACTGAAATTATTTTTGGTATCCGACTGAAACTGAAACTGAAACTGAATGTAGTTTAGGTTGCCGACTGAAACTGAAACTGAAACTGAAACTAAAATGGGCTACTGAAACAACACTACCTTAAGGTCCATTTTGATATAAAAATGGCTTCTTAACTCCAAGTAATGAATGAATAATAATGGTGTAAACTTTATGTGACCAAAGGGAATCACCACCTTAAATAAGCTTTTCATTAGCTTTCTAATGACATAAGCCACGTATAGAGCTCTAACCAAAAGGTTAATCGAAGAAACGGACTTTACATTCATATTTTGCAGCAAGATGAACCACAACAATGCTGAAGCTGAACCACTTACGAAAAACCCTGTGCGCAATGACGTGAAATATTTGTTTTATTTCAACAAAGTGTTGTGTTCAAATTTGTTGTGCGTCTGTTTGAACGAATTTTGTTCAATTAAAGAGTAACAACATTTGAATTTGTTTTAGTATTTTGCCGTGAAAATTTGCGATTGCTTACAACTTTGCACCGGATGCTTTACAATTTCCACAGGAAATTGGAATGGAACAAAATAAGGATATTAACATCATAAACACATCGACGCCGTCAAATTAATTTTTCTAGAAAACCGTCAAAGCTTTTTGACAACGAGGATAATATTTTTAAATACGTTAGTCATTTAAAATTTGGCTCCGGGAAGAAAGTGCTTTTCAGTCAACCTGGCACATAATACATTTTTGGTTCCCCTACATAGGTCTTCCTCTTTCCTTGGAAAAAAAGAACACTGTTTGTATGGAATGTAGATGTTTAATTGCTTACGGAAATCATCCTGGTCAATCAGTTTCACTGTCACATTTTGAGCCTCTTTCGGAGAGGCCTGGCAAAAGACCTGACCAGTCACTCGGACACGTTGAGTTCTGAAGCCGACGACTGTCGCCACGAAAACCGCCATTAAAATACAGATTGATGAATGCATGACTGGAATGATATGGCTTAAAATGCTGCCAGTGGATTATTGCTACAATTAAGTACCTTATAAATGCATTTATATCTGTATGTAGAGATACATAAAGATGCAAGCTAAGCTAACCACACAGAGTTGGAAGTGGGTCGCAATTTCGTTGGGTACCCGCGACCCGTGGACCCCTGACTCACGACCCGCGACCCGCTGAGATTTCGTCGACCCACTTGACCCACTTCTTAAATTTGGACATTTTAAGTACTCTATATAGCATGCATCAAGCAAAATTAACGCTTTAAAAATGTACGTAGTGAGGTATTAAAACTTTCAAACAAAGATTTGGCGTTCACAGCTAACTCCATCAGATTTCATCTTCGTTTTCGCCAGTTATGAGGATGCTATGCTGTCGCAAAAGTGTTGGGACCTCGATCGGTCAGTTGAATCAGTATTTAGGCAAAGTTGTGAAGGTAGTCTATTTTCTTGCAGTATATAATTTCGTAAAAGTTCAGTTTATTTTTTACAGCTGAATAGCAACTACCGCAGGAGTGTTTATATAACACTGTATATACACTCCTGCTTGGATATGATAGCAAACTACCGTTTTAGCAGTTTATTTATATCATACACTTTATTAGCACCAATAAAATTAGAAATGATCATTACTTTTTGAACTATGTCGAAATTTCAAGATTGACATTAATTATTTATTGGAAGTAGTGTTTGAGGCCGGTGTCGTATAATATTTTTCCCCCCCGTGATATTTTTCCCCCCTATAGGGTATAATATTTTTTCCCCCGTGATATTTTTCCCCCCTTTCAGCTATAATATTTTCCCCCCTCTAAATGAAACCCATCCAAATGATGCAGCAAATTTAACAAGGTCAAAACAGCAACTCTGTTGAAATGTTGTAAGTTGCAAGTAAAATGCTGGAAACAATTTTACAAGTTAATTGTAGTTATTATTTGTTTAATTAATGTTAATTTGCATGTTAAAAAGAAAATGTTTTGCACCTGTTTTTAACACTGTTTAAAAAGTGTAAAAAAACTGGTATTTTTTGATTAATTTGTTAGTTATTGTTTGGTTAGGAACGTCGTCCAAATCTCCTACGGGATCCCGTTAAAAATCCCGAGGGAAAAGTTTGGAGAAATCCCCGCCTTGCTTTAATATTATCCCGTTGCAGCACGGGTTTTCTGTTTTTGGCACTGTTATAGTAGTTGTACAAAAACTAACAAAAAGTTGAGCTTGATTTATTTGGCTGTGGAGTCTGCATGTTTTTGCTACCCATGTAGCTTTTGTTGCACAGCTGCAAACTTCCAATGTAACAGCACTAACTGGAGCTGAATGAAACAAGTCTAAACTATGTCTGTCTGTACAACCAAAAAAGTTGTTGTTGAGAGGACGGGAACTTGCACAGCCAACGGGGTAGCCTTTCTTTTTATATTACAATAATTCCTGTTGAAAACCCCGCTTTTGACGGGTACAAACGAACGGGTTCCCGGCAGTTTCCCTGTCCCCTATTTGGACGACGTTCCTTAATAAGTTAATTTTGCAACTGTTAACAACTAAAACTTTTTCTTTTCTTATAATTTGGTACTCTAACTTTTACAGTTTATGCGAGTTGTAAAATTTCGGATCTTTAACAGGCTTTTCACCGTTTTTACAAAAGTTTTGTAAACTCAGCAACGCTTTTTTAATATTGTAATGCATTTTTACACCACTGTTTCTTATTTTTCACACTTGTCACCGCTAAATATTTATTAAATTTGAAGTTGAATTATTTATTAAATTAAATTAAATTTTAAACTTCTGATTTTTTCAAGATGGAATATTTTGATTCTTCCAGCCAAAAAATTTTAAAATATAGCTTTCTATTTGTTCCGAACCATGATGAAATTTTGTTTTTAGTTCATTTTTCTAATTCTGATCTGTACGTTTTTTCATTTTTTGTTTCATTTTTGCAGCTGTTTTCGAACACTGTTCATCACATCACAGGATGATCTTCAAAAATTTAAATTTACTTGGAGAAAATTTTACTATTAACGATAACTGTATATTTATACAAATTATAAATTAAAGCAATTTTACTAACATTAATGATAGTAAAAATTTAATCGCCGCTGAAGCAGAATTTCATTATTTCTTTAACTAAACTTCACATTGTAATTTTCGTAATATACAGTTCATAATTTATAATACAGTATTTTTATAGTAATTTACATTGGTAAAATTTTCTCCAAGAAAATTTAAATTTTTGAGGATCATCCTGTAATGTGATGAACAGTGTTTGAAAACAGCTAGAAAAATGAAACGAAAAAATGAAAAAACGTACAGATCAGAATTAGAAAAATGAACTAAAACCAAAATTTCATCATGGTTCGGAACAAATAGAAAGCTATATTTTAAATTTTTTTGGCTGGAAGAATCAAAATATTCCATCTTGAAAAAATCAGAAGTTTAAAATTTAATTTAGTTTAATGAATAATTCAACTTCAAATTTAATGAATATTTAGCGGTGACAAGTGTGAAAAACTAAGAAACAGTGGTGTAAAATGCATTACAATATTAAAAAAGCGTTGCTGATTTTACAAAACTTTTGTAAAAACGGTGAAAAGCCTGTTAAAAATCCGAAATTTTACAACTCGCATAAACTGTAAAAGTTAGAGTTCCAAATTATAAGAAAAGAAAAAGTTTTAAAAGATTTGACAGTTGTTAACAGTTGCAAAATTAACTTATTAACCAAACAATAACTAACAAATTAATCAAAAAATACCAGTTTTTTATACTTTTTAACATGCAAATTAACATTAATTAAACAATTAAATAATAACCACAATTAACTTGTAAAATTGTTTCCAGCATTTTACTTGCAACTTACCAACATTTCAACAGAATTGCTGTTTTGACCCTGTTAAATTTGCTGCATCATTTGGCTGGGTTTCATTTAGAGGGGGGAAAATATTATAGCTGAAAGTGGGGGAAAATATCACGGGGGGAAAAATATTATACCCTATAGGGGGGAAAAATATCACGGGGGGAAAATATTATACGACACCGGTCGAGGTTTTACCGGCCGGTTCGGCCGGACCCTATGGCCGGCCGGCCGGTTATCGGCCTGGAGCAGTTTGCGGAGCAGATATTATATATGACTGCTAAGATATTAATTTTCGGGTGTTATATTACAAAAACGTGCAAAAAGTACGTGTACACTGATTGTACAAACCAGACAAAAACAAGATTGGTGTTCATTTTAAGCTTACTTGGTCTAAACTGTAAATTTCAGACTGTTGATTTGCATCCCGGCCGGTGACCAGCCGGTAGGTCAGCCGACCGTTAGCCGGACAGCCTCACCGGCCGGCCGGTAGCTTCCGGCCGGCCTCAAACACTAATTGGAAGCGGCTCACGGTGTTAGGGAAAGATAGATTTGCAGGCTGTTGTATAGTAAGCTGTCAACATTGTTTTCGCACAAACGGTTTGTCAATCAATGCAGAGGCATTAAAGGCTTTGCGTAATGCGGGATAATAAAACATTTATGCCAATGAGTCAATGACTATGTTCGGGAGGTATGTATGTGAAGATTCAAGACAGAATAGAAATAAATTATTTTATCATCAGCGAAAAATTAAAATTTAACATAAATTGTAAATTTTCTGGTGAAATTAGCCCAAATTTAGCGTAAATATGGTGTATACAAAAATAGCTCTTGACCCTTGCCTTTCCGACCCGCGGGTACCCACTGGCCTGAAAGTCGACCCGCGGGTACCCGCGACATACTTCCAACTCTGTAACCACAGTTCTACCTAACACCCCGTAAATAATTCATTCATGTTAGCAAGCGGAGAAACTGGCATTTTTGGCTTTTTAACCCCCCCCCCCCCCTCCCTCCCCCCCTCCCCCCTCTCCCCCCCCCTCCCTCCCTCCCCCCCTCCCCCTCTCCCCTCTCTCTCTCTCCCTCCTCCTTCCCCTTTTCCTCGGCACGTGTTAAGCTTAGCTGAAATTCAAATGAAGGTACGAACGTGAAAAAAACGAGGATGTGTGACTACAGTACTTCAGAAAGATCAAAAAGTTGTCTTGAAAGATCAAAAATTAAGAAGATAGTACACAGAACGTTTGCCTTGTCCAATGTTTTCTTGTTGCAGTTTCTCCAAATCTCAATTCCTTTGAGCTCGTGTTTCACTGTTTTGCTCCCTCTTTCTTTGTAGCTGTATAGGGCAACTGGGAGTCCTAAGCTTTTCAGAATTGGCACACTTAGGTCAAACGTAGCCGAAAATGACACAATGTTTGAACACAAAACCTAAAACTACTTTTTATTATCTTCTCGGTACATTTAAACAGAAAACTTTAGTTTCTTTGGACTTGGGGGTCGGAGCTGTTAAGTATCCTGCAAGGCAAAACTACCTATAAGATCTTTGTTTTTCATATGGTATACAAAAGATGAAAGAACGATTGAAACTAAGATGGGTCACTACAGCACCCCGGACCCGAAAAATTCTGACAAAAATTAAACCATGAAAATAAATACGCCACAGTTTAAGGTTAGCCATCTAAAAGCATCCTAAATTAAACTAAACAATAGCTGCAAGGTTTTATTGTAGGCTGTGTAACCTATAAAGGAAGTGAATAATACAACTTCACAAACAGGATGTTCTATTGATAAACCTACAACCGAACCAACAGCCTTCAGTAAATCAAGGTCAATTCAAATTTTCCCATCGTTAGTTTATCAGTTTATTTGTATTGCTTTATTTATCTTGGGTTATTTGAGCAAGTAGGCAACGGATTGGTGATGTCCGTTCACTGGGTCTTGCTTTATGCTGCAGTCTTATTTTCGTTGGAGTTGTTTTTCTGCATGAAATTATAAAACTGTGGTTCTGGTGTAATTTCTAGGATATGCTGCAGGCGTCTCAGATTTCAAAAAGCAACAAAAACAAATGTTTGGTATCTCACAACAAGCTCTACCACAGTTTATAAACTAAACTAAATTTCCCTTGCCCAAGGCAAATTCAACTCTTTATAGCTGTTGTGTTAATTTGATTGCTTATATATAATTTTTTGGTTAATTTTAGTTATTTTTTGAATTTTCACAGGATGAAACTGTTGCTATTTTGTTGTCTGGTTGTTCTTGGCTGGAGAGCGTCAGAAGGCTTCGGAAGGAAGCAGCGTATCAGTGTGAAGGGTGAAGTCTTCTGTCCCAGCAAAGCTTCTGATGCCTACAATATTAAAGTAAAGCTGGTGGATGAAGATGATGGTAATTCATTAATTTACTCAAAATTAAATTAATTACAAGTAATTAGTCAAATGTTTATCAAATGTTGAGATGTTGTACATAGCGTGGCAGTTCGGACAAGTTTTGTTGCTCCGATCTCGGTACGAAATGGATGTCAAAATCGAGCCAGAACTTTTACTGTTACTTTGCCTGTCGATCTTATTTGTCGTGAATATTTGTCAGAATACGCACAGTTCAATCCGATAATCGATTTTACAAACAATTTTATTTATATGCACATAATTTGAAGACGTTGAGCTCAAATTCTGCAAATTTGTTTGGCTTCCCAAAGGTCGTCAGTTTGTTCGAAACTTGTCAGGGCCCAAGATGAACAAGAAACCAAGTTCTTTACTTTTGATTCTGTAAATCTACAAACGAGAAGGAGTCACCAACGAAAACTGAAGCAGGCCTATCTAAAAATCTATATGTAAAACGTTGTAATGTGTATAACTTAAGCTAGAGTATGTTATTATATATGTAAATGGTCATTTTTCATTTTTTCTAGGATTCTGTCATTTTCAGGTCCAGGAATCTTGTTTGCTTCATTAAACTGATCTTCTATATTTCATGAACTTCAGGTCCAGATCCAGACGACTTAATGGCCGAGGGCTATACCGATACCAGTGGCCGATTCAACCTCCAGGGAGAAGAATCCGAGTGGACCAACATTGATCCTAGAGTTAAAATCTACCACGATTGTAACGACGGACTCAAGCCCTGCCAGAGGAAATGGAAAATCACAATCCCCGATAAGTACATCAACAAAGGAGTGTTTGATATGGGCCGCCTCAATCTGGAAATGATTATGGACGAAGAGGAACGAGATTGCCTTCATAAATAAACTGTCTCACTAGTCCATTTCGTGCAGCGAGTTAAACGAGTTAAAAGAGTTAAAATAAACTCAATCCTTTTCGCGCACCAGATTAAAAGAGTTAAACTGTTCATTTTAGCTTGCCTGCTGGGTTAGATTAGTTAAAAAATGTTAGCTCTACTCTTTTAACTCGCGCTCGAAAAGGCCCACTGAGCACTGCTAGATTAATATATACGATTTAAGCAATTAAATTTAGTATGTAAGTTTCAGTTAGTACAGTCGGTAATTAAAAGTTGTATTAAACCCTTAACAATTTAATGTAGTACTCAACTGAGCTAGCTAGCTTTTCGTTGCATTCTCCGGTAATTAGCTAATTATAATTTTGAAATTTCTGAATTAAATTATTTGTGTACGGCAATAAATAGGGCCAAATAAATTGGTGGCTCAATCAGTAGCCTTTATGTACAATTTCCTCACTAATTTTCGAGTCATGGATCAATCTTGGGAGTGATAAGTGACATTTAGCACACCCATAATAAAATGCTTTTTTCTAATGAATAAAAGGTGGCTCAATCCTAAATTTGTTTGGCTCAATCACAGTACAGCATAACAAGTTTGGCTCAATCGATTTTGGCGTTGGCTCATTCAATGGGAGTGTCAGGTGTACACACGTCCGTGCAGGCCTCTACTGTAAAACCCATTTGGCCATTTATAGTTGAGGATTAAGTGAACAGTTGTATTCTAGCATTAAAAAATAAATAATATTCGAATGTTCGACCCAGTTTTGTACAATGCAGGATGACTTAATAGCATTCCATACTTCAAACATTGTTCAAAAATAGCTTAATAGTGGCTAAATGAATACCCCCGTCTTTAGCTTTGATTGGAGTTATCTCAAAAAGGTGTATGGTCATTTAGTCATCAATCTACACTCACAGCAAAATAAAGACTACTAACTGGGTTGGTTACGTAAAGTTTGATCACTAAAAGGATCGCATGCTTAAAGCTAGATCACATCTGTACCTTTAGAACTTGGATGGAAGCAGAGTTTCACAACTTCCACTTCATTTGTTTCTTGAGACTTATTTTATTAATTGATTATATACCTGCCATATAAAGTTTCTCTTCCTTGGCTATGATTAAATGTCACCATGTCGATTGTTAACTATATCACCCATAGTCACATTCGTGTGATGGAAATCTTTAAGGCTCTATTTCTTTAAAGATTAAAATGATCGGATCCAACGGATTAAAAATCAAAATTTTAGTAGCTGTTCCTTTAATACTGGATTACTCGGATTAAACGGATTAATTTAAAAATAACCCGTTTAATCGGACCAATTTAAATCCACAGATTAAACCGGATGGTTTTAATACTCGTAGCAGATCCAAACAAGCAGGCGGATTAAATGGATTAAAATTAATCCTCAAAGAAACAGTGATGAAGGAGACGGGATAAAAGTTATCCCGTTAATTTTTTAATTCGAAGTGAGGTTGAGATTAAAGAAACACGATTCATTTGGAATTTTAATGCTATACCGGTACTGTAAAAGAAAAATTAAATTTAATCCGATTAAAATTTAATCCGTTTTATCCGAGGTACTGAATTCGTTTACTCTTTAAAGAAATAAGTTAATTTGTGGCCAGCTATTGCCATACATTAACACGGGGTCCGATTCTGGGGGGGGGTCTGCCCCGACCTCGGCGAAGGGTCTACCCCTGAAAAAATCCGAAATTTTATAGGGGTCTGCCCCGAAATTTGCAAAATTTGCGGATTTTTAACGTTTTTGACCAAAAATTAGTAAAAAATTACAATTTTTAGCGATTTTTAAGAAATTTTTTTAAAAAATCGCTAAAATTTGCTAAAAAATTACCAATTTTCAGTGAAAATCGCTGAGGGGTCTGCCCTTTTTTGCTTTCTGGACGAGAGGGTCTGCCTTTTTTCCTTTTCGCTGAGGGGGTCTACCCGTTTTTTGTCGGTCGGGGGGGGGGTCTGCACCCCCCCCCCATTCCCCCCCCACGTTATCCTATGGCTATTGCTATTTAACCCAGAGTTTATTAAAGTGTATTTTTAAGTATCTTTTAAGATTATTAATGCAGGACAGTGAGCTCTTCCCAATAGGATAGCAATGCCGTAAGCACTGCAATAATGTCGAAACATGGAAATAAATTAAAATTAACCTGTCGTTAGTATATATATGTAGCTATACAATATTTTATTTTGCTTTACAAAGTCAGACTCGAAGATATCCACCATAAAACAAGAAAATGAAAGTTGTACGTATGCTAAACCTGTGATTATTCGTCTTTAAGATTCAAGCTAATCTGAACTCTGTCTATGTTTATGCAGTTTATGCAGAATTACATTTCAATTAAGCATTGAGGAGCAGGTCCCTCCTCCACGGTTGCAATGCAATCATCATTCGACATGTACCAATCTCCAGGGGTTGCCCCTACCTTTATCTCGTAAATATCAACCAACATGTATTCAATCCTTCACAAATTAATATTTAGAAACAATTAAACATACCCGAGGCATCACTTTTCGGCTTAGAATTGGAATAACTTGTATATACTCAAAAAGAAATAGAATAGATAGCTTGTACTCGAAATAGAATAGAATAGATAGCTTGTACTCGAAATAGAACGAAAGTCATAAGGACTAGAGAGGCTCACGGTTCTGGAAAAATTTGTGATATAGTCCAGATCTAGACCAGTAGCTCAGGTCCCAATAAAGTTTGATGGACTTATGAGAGTAGAACTCAGTCAGACAGAAAGGGTCCTAATAATCCACTTTTCCCAAATTTGATTGGCCTAAACTGTCCCTATTAACATGTCCCTTGCTTAATAAAACAAGCTACATCAGACGCCTTCAGCCAGTTGAAACTGACAGGTAGACTTGGACCAAACCTCACAATCTCACGAAACTTCCTACTTTCTTGACTTGTCCTCCAACCAAACGACTTTCGACTTTTTGAGTTTCCTAAGTCGGGGCTCCCTGAAAAGGTATCTCAACGTTGCGCTATGTCAGCTCCCTGCATTTCAATTGCTGAATCTCATGTTACGCTACATTTTTCAAAGTTAAAAGAGCTCTACATATATGCAACAGACTTGGAAGTGGGTCAGAATTTCTAGACCCGCGGATACCTACGACCCGCGACCCGCGACCCACGACCCGCGACAACTGGGGTTTTGTCGACCCACTTGACCCACTACTTTACTTTGCATTTCCGAATATTTAGGTACAGTATAGCATGGATCGAGCAAAATTACCGCTTTCACCATCTACATAGCGAAGTATTTAGAAGCTTCAAACAAAAACTTGGCTGGTTCAGAGTTAACTGCATTAGCTTTCGTCTTCGTTTACGCTAGTTCTGGGCATGCTATGCTACGATATATATGCTACTCCAAACCTGTTAGATGTGCTGGAATCTCGATCAGATAATAGAAGCTAGTATTTAGTCAAATTTTTGAAGATTGAAACTTATATCGTTTTGTAGCAATTTTATGAAAGTTCAGTCTATTCTGGTTTGTTTCCTACATCTGCGTGGCGATTGCCGCAGGAGCTTATGTACATAATGTCTACTCAAAACTTGGACAACTACCATTGTAGCGGTCTCATCAAATCGCTTTATTCATACAAGTCAAAATAGGGATGATCATAACTATGTCGAAATTCCAAGCTAGACATTGTAAAGGTATTTATTGGAAGCACCTGTTCATACTAATTTTCGAAAGAATAGATTTGCTGGACGTAGTAAGCTATCAACAGTATTTTTGCACAAACGGTTTGTCATAAACGCAGAACATGAACGGTGTTGGCGTGATAATTAAAATAACCGTGATAGACAGTCATTGATGGATGATGACCAATGGCTGCTTCAGAAAGATGTTATTGAATTATGTTTGGCTGAAGATTCTACCAGAATCGAAATAGTTTGATCATGAAAGCAATATCATAATGTATAAATACTAAATATAGTCAAACGTTGAGAGAAATTGAAAATTTAATGCAAGTTATAAATTTTCTAGTAAACTTTGCTCAAAATATCTCGTAAAATTGATATGAACAAAAGTGACTGTTGGTTGGCCCGCTTTAACCCGCAGGTACCCGCGACCCACTTCGACTGTGAATGCCGTATTTCCCTTAATCAATAAATTAATAAACTACAAACAATATGAATGATGGTTTAAACACAATAACAATCGCGACGAAAGATAAAAAATGCGGCAACAACGGAAGCCTGTGCAATAATGGGAGTTGAGGTAAAAGAATGTAGCACATTTGAGATTAATCTCTGCACTTTCTACAGTCATGTTAGCTTTTTGTTTTTCTGCACGCGAGAGCTATTATATATTTTTTACTTGCAAAGTTTTTGCTCCGTTAATACACTGTGCAGATGCAGCAAGGAAAAGTCGAGTCCAACAACAGCAACTGTGGGAAATTAAAAAGACAGTAGCAGCGGGAGAATTGTCATTGTCTTAAAGTTAGTACTTCGCTCATAGATTCTCAAGATTAAGTTACATACTATCATCGTGGATGTATATATGAATATGGGTGAATTTAAAGAATTTTAGATTTATTTCTACCATTTAATTTTATGTAGCTAAGAAAAGACAGACATTTGAAATTATTCGACTTACTTAATTTATCTTATGGGAAAGATACTTAGAAAATAAGGATAGTAAGCATCCAGCAGGCATCATTCCGTCTTTAATGTGAGTTAATTAATTCATTCCGAGTAAAAGAGTTTTTCAGATTTCACTTCAACCTTAATCTTTCATCTGACATGCTGTAATCAGTCAGCATTCAGCATCTTATTAGACGGGTATGAATTATCAGTTATTACATCACGCTAAATTTGTGACAACCTGTCATGTCAAAATTTTAGCGTACATGAGGGTGACAAGGAAAAGCCATTTTCTTCTAGGTACCATATTAATGGTTAGTTGCATATCATTATGTACTCTTGATATTATCAGGTGATATAAAATAATAGTAAATAAATAATACTTTCGAGCATTTGCAATAATCCGTTTGGTGGTAGAAATGTTTAAAACACCGAAAAATACCGTATGTATATCGTATATATACACTAAACATGCATCTGTATGTAGGCTGACATTATCTTAACAGAAAGGTATGATTATCTTAACCCCAAGAGTACTAGTGTTGTTTCAGTAACAGATTTTAGTTCAATTTCAGTCAGCAATCCGAAATATAGGTAGTTTCAGTTTCAGTTTAAGTATCAGTCCGGGAACACAAAACAGTTTCAGTTTTCAGTTTAAGTGTCAGGCGGAATTTCAGTTTCAGTTCCACGTCAGTCAGAAAAGTACATAATTGTACTTACTTTGTTAGTATTACTTACTTTTACCTTGTACAGGTTATAAATATGTAGGTTGCTTAACGTTGTTACCCTCATTGGCAAACACTTTTAACCAGATTTTATCAAATCCAGCCATGTTGAGTACTACATTAAATTGTTAAGGGTTTAATACAACTTTTTAATTACCGACTGTACTAACTGAAACTTACATACTAAATTTAATTGCTTAAATCGTATATATTAATCTAGCAGTGCTCAGTGGGCCTTTTCGAGCGCGAGTTAAAAGAGTAGAGTTAAAATTTTTAACACTTTTAACCCTGCAAGCGATTTAAAATGAACTGTTTAACTCTTTTAACCCTGTGCGCGAAAAGGATTGAGTTTATTTTAACTATTTTAACTCTTTTAACTCGCTGCACGAAATGGACTAGTGAGACAGTTTATTTATGAAGGCAATCTCGTTCCTCTTCGTCCATAATCATTTCCAGATTGAGGCGGCCCATATCAAACACTCCTTTGTTGATGTACTTATCGGGGATTGTGATTTTCCATTTCCTCTGGCAGGGCTTGAGTCCGTCGTTACAATCGTGGTAGATTTTAACTCTAGGATCAATGTTGGTCCACTCGGATTCTTCTCCCTGGAGGTTGAATCGGCCACTGGTATCGGTATAGCCCTCGGCCATTAAGTCGTCTGGATCTGGACCTGAAGTTCATGAAATATAGAAGATCAGTTTAATGTAGCAAACAAGATTCCTGGACCTGAAAATGACAGAATCCTAGAAAAAATGAAAAATGACCATTTACATATATAATAACTACATACTCTAGCTTAAGTTATACACATTACAACGTTTTACATATAGATTTTTAGATAGGCCTGCTTCAGTTTTCGTTGGTGACTCCTCTCGTTTGTAGGATTTACAAAATCAAAGGTAAAGAACTTGGTTTCTTGTTCATCTTGGGCCCTGACAAGTTTCGAACAAACTGACGACCTTTGGGAAGCCAAACAAATTTGCAGAATTTGAGCTCAACGTCTTCAAATTATGTGCATATAAATAAAATTGTTTGTAAAATCGATTATCGGATTGAACTGTGCGTATTCTGACAAATATTCACGACAAATAAGATCGACAGGCAAAGTAACAGTAAAAGTTCTGCCTCGATTTTGACGTCCATTTCGTACCGAGCTCGAAGCAACAAAATTTGTCCAACTGCCACGCTATGTACAACATCTCAACATTTGATAAACATTTGACTAATTTCTGTAATTAATTTAATTTTGACAAAATTAATAAATTACCATCATCTTCATCCACCAGCTTTACTTTAATATTGTAGGCGTCAGAAGCTTTGCTGGGACAAAAGACTTCGCCCTTCACACTGATACGCTGCTTCCTTCCGAAGCCTTCCGACGCTCTCCAGCCAACAACAACCAGACAACAAAATAGCAACAGTTTCATCCTGTGAAAATTCAAAAAATAACTGAAATTAACCGAAAAATTATATATAAGCAATCAAATTAACACAACAGCTATAAAGAGTTGAATTTGCCTTGACCAAGGGAAATTTAGTTTAGTTTAGAAACTGTGGTAGAGCTTGTTGTGAGATACCAAACATTTGTTTTTATTGCTTTTGAAATCTGAGACGCCTGCAGCATATCCTAGAAATTACACCAGAACCACAGTTTTATGATTTCATGCAGAAAAACAACTCCAACGAAAATAAGACTGCAGCATTAAGCAAGACCCAGTGAACGGACATCACCAATCCGTTGCCTACTTGCTCAAATAACCCAAGATAAATAAAGCAATACAAATAAACTGATAAACTAACGATGGGAAAATTTGAATTGACCTTGATTTACTGAAGGCTCTTGGTTCGGTTGTAGGTTTATCAATAGAACATCCTGTTTGTGAAGTTGTATTATTCACTTCCTTTATAGGTTGCACAGCCTACAATAAAACCTTGCAGCTATTGTTTAGTTTAATTTAGGATGCTTTAGATGGCTAACCTTAAACTGTGGCGTATTTATTTTCATGGTTTAATTTTTGTCGGAATTTTTCGGGTCGGGGGTGCTGTAGTGAGTGACCCATTTTAGTTTTATTCGTTCTTTCATCTTTTGTATACCATATGAAAAACAAAGATCTTATAGGTGGTTTTGCCTTGCAGGATACTTAACAGCTCCGACCCCCAAGTCCAAAGAAACTAAGGTTTTCTGTTTAAATGTACCGAGAAGATAATAAAAAGTAGTTTTAGGTTTTGTGTTCAAACATTGTGTCATTTTCGGCTACGTTTGACCTAAGTGTGCCAATTCTGAAAAGCTTAGGACTCCCAGTTGCCCTATACAGCTACAAAGAAAGAGGGAGCAAAACAGTGAAACACGAGCTCAAAGGAATTGAGATTTGGAGAAACTGCAACAAGAAAACATTGGACAAGGCAAACGTTCTGAGTACTATCTTCTTAATTTTTGATCTTTCAAGACAACTTTTTGATCTTTCTGAAGTACTGTAGTCACACATCACGTTTTCACGTTCGTACCTTCATTTGAATTTCAGCTAAGCTTAACACGTTCCCGACGGCAAAATTTTTGCTTGGTTCCCCAAATTTGTATTTAGCCTCCTGAACTCATCGCTAATGTGACGTCTTCTGTCTTTAGTCAGAATCGATCAGCTTGATGAGATCAGTTTGGTGAGCCATTCAGGCCTTGGACGTAAATTTACGTCTTTCACATTTTTTGTAGTATATTGCAGCAAAAAAATTTAAAAGACGTAATTTTACGTCCAGATTTTAAGCATAAAACTGTACAAATTTTTTGACTAAAATTTTGTGCGTGGGCGTAAAATTACGTCCAAATGATTTTTAACCTAATGAGCGCGTCACACTTTATTCCGGCCTTTGAATCAAGTCTAAATCCATTACTTTAGCCATTTTACATATGTCTAGTTGCAAAAATCTTACCCTTTTATTCAGAATCTGCTATAAAAGACACTAGAATTTGGACGTAATTTTACGTCCAAAGCATAATTTGAAGAAATTTTAAAGACGTAAAATTACGTCCCTCGCCGGGAACGTGTTAAAAACCCAAAAATGCCAGTTTCTCCGCTTGCTAACATGAATGAATTATTTACGGGGTGTTAGGTAGAACTGTGGTTACAGAGTTGGAAGTATGTCGCGGGTACCCGCGGGTCGACTTTCAGGCCAGTGGGTACCCGCGGGTCGGAAAGGGTCAAGAGCTATTTTTGTTTACACCATATTTACGCTAAATTTGGGCTAATTTCACCAGAAAATTTACAATTTATGTTAAATTTTAATTTTTCGCTGATGATAAAATAATTTATTTCTATTCTGTCTTGAATCTTCACATACATACCTCCCGGACATAGTCATTGACTCATTGGCATAAATGTTTTATTATCCCGCATTAAGCAAAGCCTTTAATGCCTCTGCATTGATTGACAAACCGTTTGTGCGAAAACAATGTTGACAGCTTACTATACAACAGCCTGCAAATCTATCTTTCCCTAACACCGTGAGCCGCTTCCAATTAGTGTTTGAGGCCGGCCGGAAGCTACCGGCCGGCCGGTGAGGCCGTCCGGCTAACGGTCGGCTGACCTACCGGCTGGTCACCGGCCGGGATGCAAATCAACAGTCTGAAATTTACAGTTTAGACCAAGTAAGCTTAAAATGAACACCAATCTAGTTTTTGTCTGGTTTGTACAATCAGTGTACACGTACTTTTTGCACGTTTTTGTAATATAACACCCGAAAATTAATATCTTAGCAGTCATATATAATATCTGCTCCGCAAACTGCTCCAGGCCGATAACCGGTGGCCGGCCGGCCTATGGGCTCACCGGCCGCCGGCCGGCCGGCCGGCCATAATGTCCGGCCGAACCGGCCGGTAAAACCTCGACCGGCCTCAAACACTACTTCCAATAAATAATTAATGTCAATCTTGAAATTTCGACATAGTTCAAAAAGTAATGATCATTTCTAATTTTATTGGTGCTAATAAAGTGTATGATATAAATAAACTGCTAAAACGGTAGTTTGCTATCATATCCAAGCAGGAGTGTATATACAGTGTTATATAAACTCCTGCGGTAGTTGCTATTCAGCTGTAAAAAATAAACTGAACTTTTACGAAATTATATACTACAAGAAAATAGACTACCTTCACAACTTTACCTAAATACTGATTCAACTGACCGATCGAGGTCCCAACATTTTTGCGACAGCATAGCATCCTCATAACTGGCGAAAACGAAGATGAAATCTGATGGAGTTAGCTGTGAACGTCAAATCTTTGTTTGAAAGTTTTAATACCTCACTACGTACATTTTTAAAGCGTTAATTTTGCTTGATGCATGCTATATAGAGTACTTAAAAGGTCCAAATTTAAGAAGTGGGTCAAGTGGGTCGACGAAATCTCAGCGGGTCGCGGGTCGCGAGTCAGGGGTCCACGGGTCGCGGGTACCCAACGAAATTGCGACCCACTTCCAACTCTGTGTGGTTAGCTTAGCTTGCATCTTTATGTATCTCTACATACAGATATAAATGCATTTATAAGGTACTTAATTGTAGCAATAATCCACTGGCAGCATTTTAAACCATATCATTCCAGTCATGCATTCATCAATCTGTGTTTTAATGACGGTTTTTGTGGCGACAGTCGTCGGCTTCAGAACTCAACGTGTCCGAGTGACTGGTCAAGTCTTTTGTCAGGCCTCTCCGAAAGAGGCTCAAAATGTGACAGTGAAACTGATTGACCAGGATGATTTCCGTAAGCAATTAAACATCTACATTCCATACAAACAGTGTTCTTTTTTTCCAAGGAAAGAGGAAGACCTATGTAGGGGAACCAAAAATGTATTATGTGCCAGGTTGACTGAAAAGCACTTTCTTCCCGGAGCCAAATTTTAAATGACTAACGTATTTAAAAATATTATCCTCGTTGTCAAAAACCTTTGACGGTTTTCTAGAAAAATTAATTTGACGGCGTCGATGTGTTTATGATGTTAATATCCTTATTTTGTTCCATTCCAATTTCCTGTGGAAATTGTAAAGCATCCGGCGCAAAGTTGTAAGCAATCGCAAATTTTCACGGCAAAATACTAAAACAAATTCAAATGTTGTTACTCTTTAATTGAACAAAATTCGTTCAAACAGACGCACAACAAATTTGAACACAACACTTTGTTGAAATAAAACAAATATTTCACGTCATTGCGCACAGGGTTTTTCGTAAGTGGTTCAGCTTCAGCATTGTTGTGGTTCATCTTGCTGCAAAATATGAATGTATAGTCCGTTTCTTCGATTAACCTTTTGGTTAGAGCTCTATACGTGGCTTATGTCATTAGAAAGCTAATGAAAAGCTTATTTAAGGTGGTGATTCCCTTTGGTCACATAAAGTTTACACCATTATTATTCATTCATTACTTGGAGTTAAGAAGCCATTTTTATATCAAAATGGACCTTAAGATATTCTCTTTTTAATGCATGCCACGAAACTAATGTTGTTTTTCTAAAATATTTTTAACACATTTTAGAAGAAGTATAATTTTCCAGAATTTTTGCAGACTCAAGTAAATTTTTTCGCGAGACATCGGTTATATCATTCGATACCTCCATCAAGTATCTGGGGACGAGTTTTTATTTATTGTGAAATCGCTCTTCGTTATAGAGATATAAGCTGAATTGTGTGAGCAACCTGTATTTTGCCTACTTTTTCCAAATTTGTCAAGCGATTACTGTAGCTAGACAGCAGCAATCGGGGCAACTAAAAAAATTGTCCCTGGGTATATTTGTGCAAAACACATTTGTTCAGTAGCAGCCCTCCAGATTGCATGGTGAATGCTCTACAATCTTTGGAAAAAATTAGTCGTGTTTTTGCAAAAACTACATTTTTTATGATAGCAGCCTACAGGATAGCAGTTGGAAGACGATCATGCGTCGGATAATTTGTCCCTGTGAGACCTTCTGATCGACGCCCTTAGTTTGATTTGACGGCTTGCGTAGTTAAGGAAATGTTGGATTATTTGATATCTGCAAAAATGACAAGTTTTCGACGCCAAAACAAGAAAATCGGCTATATCTCACGGTAGAGAAAGGCTAGAAACTTGCTTTAAAAATCAAAAATGTGAAGCTCAATGAGATCTTTTTTCGAATGCATATATATAGTCATAACTGTATAGCTTCTGCCAAACGTTCAAAAATTGGGAAAAACCACTCTGACCGGAAATCTTGATTTTTGAATCGGGATTGCGCGGGCGGTGTTAGAACGCTAAAAGAACGTATTTCGGAAAGTTTCATCAAATTTCATCTTGGTTTAGGCCGCCAAATAACAATATGTGCCCTAAAGGAATCAGCACCTTAAAAGAGAATCGTATTCTACGACCCAAAAAACCTGTGTGCGCAACTTTTCTGCAAAATTGAAGACAGAATGTTTTTCGTCCCATTTGTGAATCGGAAAAATTAAAGCAATCAAATTTCGCTTAATCGAAAAATTTGGATATTATTTGATTAACTTGAAATTAAAAAGGTCGAAAACTACCCATACCCAAAAAGCTTAGCGTCGGTCAAGTTTTGAGACCAAGACTAGGGCATCTATCTATACATAAAATCGGTTTGCTGTCAAACAGTGTCTTACTTACATCTTTCACAAAGTAGATTAAATAGTAGCATATATACATTCCTCTCTGCTTTGAATGCTTAGCGAGTGAAAGAACCCTTAAGATATCATTTTTCGAAACCTAGCCATTTATGTTTGCGGAAAGAATAGCGCACCGGTATCAACTGCAATGTATAGCAGTTCCGACCCGAGCAAAAACTCACTGCCATACTCAGTACAATAGTATATACCAATTTACGCAAGTACCTTACTTTCCTAACCAGTTATATTACATACAATACTTGGTGTCTATTTACAGTTAATCCAGACGATCATATGGCAGAAACCAAAACAGATCTTGAGGGCAGATTTTCTCTGGAAGGATCCGAATCGGAAATAACCACAATCGATCCACAGGTCCGTATTTACCATAACTGCAACGATGGAGCCAAGCCCTGCGTTCGCGAATGGAAACTGCTTGTTCCAAACAGATATGTTAATGGAGATACCATGGACCTTGGACGCTTGAATTTGGATATCATCTTCGCCACTGAAGATAGAGAATGCATTTACTAAACCAATATGTATTACTTTACCGAGGTTTAGTAACAAACAGACCAGAGTAAATCCTAATTGTGTACGTTTATAAGACCATCCCTTCCCTAACCTTTTGCATCCAACCAAAACAAAACACATGTGATGTTAGGCAGTGCTCTAAGGTACTGTGAGAGCTCTATCTGGGTTGTTGGAGGGCACCTGCTAACTCTGCGCTCGTCGGGCCGCTATAACATCCGTCTGAACTCGTTTAAGCTTAAACCAATGGAGCTGTCTCAATCTCAAGATGGAATTCTAATCCCTAACATCAAAAATGCATAATTGCACTATATATATTAGAAGAAGAGTAACACTAGCTTGCACCAAACATTTTTAACTCGGTGTTACGTTAACTCGGTGTTAACAAGAGATAACCCGCAGTAAGACCGTTGCACCAAATTAGGTTAACGTAATTCGGTGTTAACCTTAAGGTTAACTTAACTCGGTGTTAAACACCAAAAAGTTAACCCTCAGCGGGAGTAGGGTTAACCCTTATAGCGCCACTATTTTTAAGGGTATTACTGTTATTTTTATTGCTGAATTAAATTCTATGGCAAAATATAGGTACTGAGTGATAATTGAATAAATGAGTGTAGGACGATTCGGAAAAAGCTTCCACAAATTTCTCAATTCCTCAAAAATTGCTTTGACCCCTTCGACAGCTATGATGACACTTGAAACGAAGGCTCCTTTCAGAAAGGACATTGAGGTAAGGTTTACATGGCATTAATTTTACAGTGCCCTTCCAGATCATTGTATTTCATTGTATCAAGTCCAGTACATGAAAGTATTCCGTTAACCTTATTCTCAGCCGATAACACCGAGTTAAATGAATGGCTATATCGATTCCCGATTGGATGGAAACTGTTTCTGGCTCCCTACGGATTGGCTAACCCTCAATTAAAAGTTAACTCGGTGTTAACCTTCAGGTTTCGTAACCCTGAGCTGAAAAGCGTTGGTGCAGAGGGTTAGGGTTAACCTTAACCATAAGGTTAACTCGGTGTTCTGTAACCTGCTGCACTCAGGGTTAACTCGGTGTTAACCTTAACTTTAATCTTATTTGGTGCAAACGAGCGTAAGCCACTAGGGGGCTCCTCTTCTTGGAATGTTCCTGCTCGCGAATGTTCCCCCGTTTGGTGGGGGATACCCCATTCAACAAACCATACCCCCCTCCGTTTGGTGGGGGAGGTAGCAGAAAAGAGGTCCCCGTCTGGTGGGGTGGGGTAGAGCAGAGGATTACGGTAGTTTTTGTTCTATTCGCAGATGGGTCCCCGTTTGGTGGGGGTGTTGTAACTTAATGTGATCTGATGCACCAGTTATCCATTATGTAATCGTTCTAAGTGAGAATGATCTGACATTGTAAGCTTTGTAGCTCAGTATGAACTGTTGAGCCAGTTCTTAAAAGTACGACCAAGAGTGCATAATTGCACTATATATAAGAAGAAGAGTAAGCCACTCGAGGGCTCCTCTTCTTGGCATTGCGTAACGGTGCTCCGACCACAATACGCGAATGTTCCCCCGTTTGGTGGGGGGGGGGTACTCTTCTTCTAATATATAGTGCAATTATGCACTCTTGGTACGACGTTGGAGTTAGCAGCAGTAGTTACTATAGGGGGGTATGCAAAAGGGGTCCCCGTTTGGTGGGGGGGGGGGGTTAACAAAAGAGGTCCTCGTTGGGGGGGGGTCGCCCACAGCCAAACAGATTCATCCAATCTTAGCCTGACTTGGCGACCCCCCCCCCCCAAACGGGGACCCCCTTCTGTCTGTCCCCCCAAACGGGGACTCCTTTTGCATACCCCCCACCAAACGGGGACCTCTTTTGCATACCCCCCCACCAAAGGGGGGAACATTCGCGTATTGTGGTCGAAGCACCGTTACGCAATGCAGTGAAGAGAAGCCCTCTAGTGGCTTACTCTTCTTCTATAATATTAAGGAATAAATTATGGACTCTTGCTAACATCAAGCTCAACGTTACATATTTCTAGCGATTTGTCATATATATGGAGTGTTAAACTGGAGCTAAGCGCTAACCTGTAGATTCTGTACTCCAAATGCTAAGTTAACAGAATGTGATACGGATTGCCAAATGCCAACAGGAAGCAGCATTTCAGCTTCCTCAGTAGGTTGAAGTGCAGAGTTCAGTATGCGGCGGGCAGACGCCAGTCAAGAAATTAGGCACCACTTCCAACTTTGAGTAAAGAAGGCGTTGTTCAGGATCAGGATAACGCGAATGTGTAAAAAGTAAATCAATTTGAGATAGGTGCGTGGTTAAAGTGGCCCATAATTCAAAAATAAAAGTTGCTTCAATCATTATAATCAAGAGTGCATAATTGCACTATATATAAGAAGAGTAGGCCACTAGAGGGCTCCTCTTCTTGGCATTGCGTAACGATGCTCCGACCACAATACGCGAATGTTCCCCGTTTGGTGGGGGTCGACAAGCATACCCCCTCCCCGATTGGTGGGGGGGGGGGTCGACAAGCATACCCCCTCCCCGTTTGGTGGGGGGTATGCAAAAGGGGTCCCCGTCTGGTGGGGGGTAGGCAGAAGGGGGTCCCCATTTTGGGGGGGACTTCTGCCTACCCCCTTTTGCATACCCCCCCCCCACCAAACGGGGGAACATTCGCGTATTGTGGTCGGAGCACCGTTACGCAATGCCAAGAAGAGGAGCCCTCTAGTGGCTTACTCTTCTTCTAATAATATATAGTGCAATTAAGCACTCTTGTCTTGTTATAATCCTTGTAATTTAAAATTGGCCCAGAAGATATTATGGAAACTGGAAAGCTTGAGCTTGAGTACAGCAACTAAGTGTAGGCTCTCAGAAATTGTGCTTTGACCTTGGCACATATTAATCCCATCAGCGCCTGCCTAGTTCCAAGTAGCAACGATAAACAGCTGCGCTTTATTCGCCAAACAGTGGGACTGCAACCAAATGGGATTACATCACAGCACTTCACAACGGAATAAAACAGAATAAACATAATGTAAACAATAATTTACATGTTTATCATAACAAATGGAAGACAAAACAAGCAAACGTTACAACAAATTACGTCGGCGTTGATTACTGACTACATTGCAGAAGACCAGTTACGATAAAATCTACATCAACCAACGAATGCGATAGAATGATTACATTGGCAGCTCAAGCACATCACAAAGAATGCACAAAATGTAGGAATTAGGAATAGAGTCTTAAATTAAAGCAAAAAGCAGCAAAGATAAATGCAAGAAAAGCAATAGCAAATTATCATTATGTAGAACCAAGAACATAGTAAAAGAACAAAACCAAAAGAATCTTCCTTCCACTGTAACTTTCGGATCAATCTACATTTTTCGCAGCAAAAATCTATGAACCGTAAACTTGTCGATTGAGTCTTCAAAAGAACTGGCATGTTCACTTGCGATCCTATGCAGTGAAAAAATAGACATTATAAGCAAACACAGAAAGCCCATGCATAAGCAGAATTAAAAAATGCAGAGAATATCTAGATGGCAAAATTGCTCAGAAACTGTTGTCTACTTTAAGGTTGTGATTCTGTTTTTTATTTGCTCAAAAAAGTGCGCAATGACACACTTTTATTCTGAAATGACCAAAAAATTTTGGGCTTGTGCGCACTTCTTTCAAGAGACAGAAAAAGAAAATTACTAAAATTTATCAATGAAACTGAAAAATTTCTTAATTTTTCTTGGATTGGAGTCCCCCGGACCCCGTTACGAAGTTACCTACGCTCTACGGTACAGGAAACGTATTCATGACTTTAATTTGAAAGAGAATACTAGCCTAGCTGGCGTTGCAAACTCTAATTTGTTACGTATATGCGTTCAAATGAGTCGGTCATGTACTCACCGGAAAAAACTACTTCGCTAAGTGTACAAAATACAGATTAGCTTTAATACTAATAAATGTTTGAAAGTTTAGTTATCGCAGTGGGCTTTTTTGTTATTTTTAAGGAATTTCGCTGGTTCTGGGGGCTAAGATTGCATTGTTTGTGCATTCATCCATTCAGGACATCTAGTTTTTAGTATCTTATGTGTAAGGCGCAATCTTCCGTTCTGAACGTTAATACGTACGAAATAGCAAAGCTAAAATAAAGCATTTGTCGGCTATGTGCACCTTTTCAACAAATTGCGCAAAAAATGTGATGCAGTACGCAGAAGAGCGCAAAAGTTTCCGAGCAAAACAAAAACACTGTGGTGATTCCCTTTGGTGACATCAAATTTGAACCAATATTTCGCATTCATTACTTGAAGTTAAGAAGCCATTTCAATATCAAAATGCAGCTTCGCATGTTCTCTTTGTAATGCTATGTAGCATGAAGATGAAACTACGTTGCTTTTCTAAAATTTTTTAACGCATTTTAGAAGTATATATTACATATTTAGCCGACTTTTTGCAGACTCAAGTAAACTTTTCGCGAAACATCAGTTATCTATCATTCGATACCTGTACCATGTGGACTTCTAGTTATTATGAACTAGCTCTTGCAGAGAAATAAGCCGAAATGTGTGCGTAACCTGGATTTTGCCTACGTTTTCCAAATTTTGACAAGCGAGAGGACAGCTGCCATTTTAGCTAGAAGGTAGCTATCGGAGCAACTAAAAACGAACCTCGGTATATTTGTGCAGAAGTCGCAGCCCTCCAGCTTGCATGGTGAGTGTTCTACCATCATTGCAAGAATTGGTCGTGTTCTTGCAAAACTACATCTTTAGGATAGGATAGCAACTGGCAGATGATCATACGTCGGATAATTTGCCTCAGTGAGACATTCAGATCGACACCCTTAGTTTATTTTTATGGCTTGCATAGCTCAAGAAACAATGGATTACTTGATTTATGCAGAAAGGACAATTTTTCGAATCCAAGATTAGAAAATTGGCTATGGATTGAAAAGCTGGAAATTGCTTCTAATAGCTAATTTTAGAGCTCAACGAGATCTTTCGAATGGATATAGTCATAACTAGGTAGCTAATGCGAAACATTGGAAAATTGACAAAAACCACCCTGAACGGAAATCTCGAATTTTTGAAGCGTGATTGCGCGGAGGGTTTTTGAACGTTAAACTAACTTATTTTAGAAAGTGTCGTCAAATGTCATCTTGCATTAATACGGCCAACCAACAATACGTGCCAAAAAGAATCACCACCTTAAAGCCCCAAGAGGCAGTATATAATGTATAGAAAATATTTCAGATCGAAGTTGCACATATGACATGTATAGTACTAGTCTAAAACAAAGCAGCAAGTTTCCAATGGACCTTAATTCTGGATACGTATTAAACAATTTATATACACAACAAATTAAATCGACTTGATCTGTTTACGGATGTCAGAAATTCGTGAGTGTAAGTGCTTCTTCGCTTCGCCGTGTTGAGTCGAAATTCACTCACGAGAGGATCCGGCCACTCACTTACTCCCTGTCTTTCTAGTTTTGGAAAAAGTTTCTTCAACTACACATGCGTCTGGCTCTTTCATACAGGCCCTGCACACAAGAAATCGGCTCCCCCCAGACCTGGGTCGCCCCCCCTCCTCCAAGAATATGGCGTGACGGCCCACCAGACTTCAAGTCAACAGAAAGATTGGGTTTTGAGGGTAAATTCTGAAAACTTTTCCAGCTTCGTCGACATTTGGGTCTTTTCAGCATTACTTAAGTTAAAAATTGTTCAATTTTTAGCTCAGCAAAAATAGCTATTTCTTAAGCATTTTTGAAAAAATGTCCCCTCCCCCAGAAATTGGTGCCCCCCAGACCTGGGGGACGCCCCCAGACTTCCCCCTCCAGAACGTTTGGCCTAGGAAAAAGCCAGCGTTTACAGCGCTTACAGCCTAGGAAAAAGCCAGCGTTTAAAAGACCACTTCTTAAATATCCACAAACTTTACGAAAAAGAAGTATAGAACTAGAAAAAACAATTAAAACTACCTTTTTGTTGAGATTGCTAATTCAGTCAACAATCTGGCTTTTCCTACAAAAGGGGGGTGCCCCCCGAATTGCCCCCAGGATTAGGGCCTGCCGGCCCCACAGACTTCAGAAGTCAGCAGAAAAATACCCTCCCCTCCCCCAGAGATCGGTGCCCCTCACCAGAATTTTTGGGCTAGGAAAAAGCCTATGAATGTGAAAAAAGGAAAAGAAACCAGTCCATGTGTTAAGAACATAGATAATGAATGGTAACACACAAATACACTTAAATAATGCTAAAACAAAGTTCACATAATTACAAGAAATATGGCAAGCAGTACACGTCGGTTAAGTAGCTCCTTAGTAAACAAACAGAAACAAAACAAAAAGTGACTAGACAATCCTGCATTGCACGAACACTTATATACGTAGAGAGCAGTCCATTATCATCCAACAGTTCAGTTAAAGAATCAAAAGTGATACCCAATGAAAGAGGGGTTTAATAGATGCGTAGGTAAGTAATATCGCACAGATCACATTATGCTACAGGTATCAAGACAGCCGGAGCCGGTTGAAGACGACAGTTTTGTCCAGGAGGGAGAGCCAGGGATTGCCAGCAACCTCGCTCAGCAGCACGTGGACAGCAATCAGCCAACAAGGCAGGCAGTTCTGGGCGAATTTTACGGCGAGGGGGTCGCGGAAGACTGAGCACTAGATCGTCCTGTTCACCCTCTGAGCTGTCATCTTCGTCGGCTGAGCCGCCGCGCCGCTTCTTTCCTCTGGAAAATGGGCCCGACTCTGGGAGCATGGAGAATGAAAAGGGCGGAGTCGGCCCAGAAGATCGTCAGCAGAGGGTAAGGACGGCCGGGCTCTGTCTATTCAGACAGCAGCAGGCGGTCGTCACTCCGTTGGCGAATTTCTGCCCGATGATGTCAGGAAGGACCAGCAGGAGTGGCCGTATAAGTCGTTCAGTTTTGCATCGGTGGCACGGTTCAGGCTGACGCGACCAGGATTATCGTCGTCGTCACTGAAGCAGAGGATAAATTAAATTTGTATGCTTTCAAGAACAAAACTACTCCTTCGTCGAACGTAAGCTTCGAAGGAGTTTCACAGCGAGGTTGTGTATATGAAAGTTAGCAAAAACAAGTTTCAACCGATTAACATAATATTATATGAGCATATCCTACAACTAGGCTCATATTGGTGTAGTCATCTGATCTGTCGGCGCTTAAAGCGCTGCCCTGCATAACCTTAAACGCTACAAAAAATGTCCTTCAAACAGGATATTTTGGGGCCATTTTCGGGGGGGGGGGCTCGGAGGACTTGACAGAGATGAAACCGGGTCACCGGGTCAGTTCGGGTCACTATATTGACCGGGTCAGGAGTTCTGACCCGTTCTTGACCCGGTATTTTTGATTGGAGGAATTTTTTGCTGTTATAGGATACTTTTCAAATTTTTACCAATTTTTACCAGATGAAAAACTTCAACAATTACTCAAAAACTAGCAATGGAAACTATTCTTAAGCGTGTAGTTTTAAAATGCTTGTCGCTATTGTAGTGTCCTCATATTTTGTAATGTTCTGTCAAGCTTAGATCTAGACTTGAAACTACAATGATTGTTTGAATCTTAACTAAAAATGAAAACTATTACATAAGACCTGAGAGTCTGAAATCTTTATTTTAGAATCTAAATTTTTCCATGCTACATCTACTGTAAAGTGATATATTAATAGCTGCTGCTACTTTTGGAGGGAGAGGGTCAGTCTGTGTGTTTCAAATCTCAGTAAGAAGGAAAATTTCAGCAAAAAAAGGTTTACAGATTCTGCATTTTACTTTGCATTTTTTGCAATTGGTATAGCTTACTACATATGCTTCAGGAACCAATTCTGATTAATTTTATTTCGTATTCGCTGAATTCTGGACACACGAAAAGAGCATTTACAAAAAATTCCGCTTCCAGTGAAACTTGGAATCATTCAACTAAATGAAATATTTTACTAAAATATGTAATGATAAAACCAGGAAAGTTTTAATTTTAAGCCCTATGATTTAGAAGTAGATGATGTTATGACTTCACCAAAGTATTTTGTTCCAATTTGTTTGATTCAGAAAGCTATGTAGTTTACTTCACATTATTTAGTGCAAAATCGTGCAAATCGTTTAGATTTTTTTCAGCTTACTTACAATATTCACTTTCCAATGCTACTACTTTAAGGGGGCGCTTCCATTA
>JASAND010027481.1:0-53068 GCA_030248195.1 Trissonchulus latispiculum | reverse complement strand
AAAGGACTCGAAGACGTCAGCGAGGAGGGGAACATCAGTTCGCAGGTACAAGTCGTGGTATTCACCAATGGACTCAACATTGAATAGTTCCCATACTTGTTGGGCATGTTTGTAGTCAGCATCGAGCTGCATCGTTAAGATTGACTCCAAAATTTTCCTTTGTCGACAGTTGCTTTCATCAAAAACATAGCCAACCATCCCTATAGTCATAAGGATAGACTCCTTTCCTGAAATATAAAAATTACATAACAGTTACATAAATTACGTAACATAACAAACGTTATTACATAAAATTACATAACGCCCCATGAAAGTACATTATGTACAACAGGAAATGAGAAAATACTGAGTATACTAATTACCTCATCAACATCTGCAACTGCCCAGCTTCCGGAAATTCATTAGCCATGGAGTGAAACACTTCCATGCCCTGTTTGGCTAAGTTGTCCACTAATGCCTCAAGAGAGCTAGCGAGGAACTGACATGTATCAATGAACCGTATCCTCCAACCAGACTCTCCGTCATCGTCATCAGCTTCGTCATCAATGAAGCCATTTGTTGCTTGAGCTGGCGCTTTTCTCTCTTTGAGCGTGAAGCTCAAGTAATCTTCCATCCCTTTGGGAATGCAGTCAAGCTGTAGTCCCATCTCATTGCATAATATTCCAATTTCCTATAACAGAAAAATATTAGAAGGAAACATCATTACATAACCATGTTATGCAGTCATTACACAACTATGTTAAGCAATCACTGCGTAATATTACAGTTGTCATTGTCATAACAGTACCTGCAGGATTAGATGACCATCATAGCGGCGGAGATTGTGAATAGCCACAACCACATCTCGCGACAGGCGAAAACACACATTACATTTGACATGTGCGGCGCCACGATAGCGACCGCAAAAGTGACAGTGATCACGGGCCGCCTTCTCTCCTTTCAAGGGTTTGTTGCACAGATAGCAATCTGCTGCACTGTCATGCCTCAGCTGTTCTTCTGCCGAAAGTTGAAGCGGCTGCTTTGTCTCAAAGCTAGCCTGATACTCTTCATTCCGCTAAAACAAACACAAACTATTTAAACATTGTATAATAGCCAACATCAGACTATCGCTTACATAATTATTGATTTAATAATCCAATCAGATTAAATGAGTATTCTCACCGTCAGAACAGCTTCAAGGAATTTCTTCACAGTGTCCTCTCCTCTGTAGACTTCCACCTGCTCCAACTGTTTTTCAATACCACAACAATTTGACACACCAATAATCCCATAACCACATGGCGTATGATGTTGATATCGTTCAGTAAAGGATGCATCGCTCTGCTTCTGGCATCCCTGCAGCTTCTCAGTTAAGCATTCAAAATCCAGAGACATCTGAGGTTATTGTACAACATAATGTTAACAAAAAAATTACTATTAAATATTTAGAATGTTTATGCAACATGTTGAAAGCATTGCATAATCAATTCGCAGAGCTAAAACTTATTACAACAATGCAGTACAACGAAATGTTATCCAAAGACTATTAAATGTTTTTGAATGTTTATGCAACATGTTGAATGCATTACATGAACACAATGTATGGAACTCTCTTATCCAATGAATGTTTTTAAAGTGGAGCCAGAAATTGCCCTCCCCCTCCCCCTTTCTCCCCCCTCCTCCTTCCCTTCTCCTTCCTCGATTCCCCTCTTTGATTCCTCCCCCCCCCCCCTCTCCCCCGGGTCCATTCTCGATTTTCCGGCCGGCCCCCCCTCCTTCCCCTGTCCTCTCCCTCGTGGCCCTTCCCCTCTCCCCCTCCCTTTCCTTCTGCCCCTTCCCTCCTCTCCCCCCCCTCCCCCTTCCCCCCCCCCCCCCCCCCTCTTCCCGAATATTATGCAATGAGATGGGACTACAGCTTGACTGCATTCCCAAAGGGATGGAAGATAACTTGAGCTTCACGCTCAAAAAGAGAAAAGCGCCAGCTCAAGCAACAAATGGCTTCATTGATGACGAAGCTGATGACGATGACGGAGAGTCTGGTTGGAGGGAGGATACGGTTCATTGATACATGTCAGTTCCTCGCTAGCTCTCTTGAGGCATTAGTGGACAACTTAGCCAAACAGGGCATGGAAGTGTTTCACTCCATGGCTAATGAATTTCCGGAAGCTGGGCAGTTGCAGATGTTGATGAGGTAATTAGTATACTCAGTATTTTCTCATTTCCTGTTGTACATAATGTACTTTCATGTAACATTATGTAATTTTATGTAATAACGTTTGTTATGTTACGTAATTTATGCAACTGTTATGTAATTTTTATATTTCAGGAAAGGAGTCTATCCTTATGACTATATGGATGGTTGGCAATGCTTTAATGAAAAGCAACTGCCGACAAAGGAAAATTTTTGGAGTCAACTTCGGATGCTGACTACAAACATGCCCAACAAGTATGGGAACTATTCAATGTTGAGTCCATTGGTGAATACCACGACTTGTACCTGCGAACTGATGTTGCCCTCCTCGCTGACGTCTTCGAGTCCTTTCGCTCATTTTCCCTAACTCATTTTGGACTGGATCCGGCCCATTATTATACACTCCCGTCGTTTGCTTGGGATGCCTGTCTAAAGAAAACTGACGTTTGGTTGGAATTACTGCAAGATAATGACATCTATTTATTCTTTGAATCTGGTATTCGTGGTGGTATCAGCATGATTAGTCATCGATATGCCAAAGCAAACAATCCTCAAGTTCCCGATTATGATGCTTCTAAGCCCTACGCGATTATGATGCTTCTAAGCCCAACTCATGGATTATGTATCTGGACGCGAATAATTTGTACGGGTGGACTATGGTACAGAAATTGCCAGTACGTGACTTTCGCTGGTTAAGTTGCGACGAAATTAATGGCATTGATTGGCGCAATCTGAGTGACAATCAGCAGACTGGATATGTTCTAGAAGTTGATTTGGATTATCCTGATGCTCTCCATGATGAACATAATGACTATCCATTGGCTGCTGAGAGGAAATATATAACTGATCACGTTGTCCCCCTATGCGCAGTCACTTTGTAATGCCCTTGGTACTGTCCCCTGCAAGGTGGAGAACTTGGTCCCGAATTTACATCCCAAGAAAAACTATGTTCTCCATTACCGCAACTTGAAACTTTATCTTCAACTTGGATTGAGACTGAAGCAAATCCATCGTGTGATGTCATTCAAGCAGAAGGCATGGTTGGAGCCTTACACTACATTCAACACTGAGATGCGTAAATGTGCAAAGAGTGACTTTGAGAAAGACTTGTTTAAATTGTTAAATAATGCTGTTTTTGGCAAAACTGTGGAAAATGTTCGTGCTTATCAGAATGTACAGCTTGTTACTACTGAACATAAACATGTGACGTTAGTTGCCAAGCCTCGCTATAATCGTTCTGTTAGATTTTCTGAGGACTTGGTGGCTGTGTCTATGAAACGTGTATCTGTACAGTTATGTAAACCTATATATGTAGGTTTCTCAGTACTTGATTTGTCTAAACTATTAATGTATGATTTTCACTACAATTACATTGTGGCAAAATATAAAAGCAATGCTCGGTTGCTATTTGCTGATAGATTACTGGAAAAATCCGGATTCTGGGGAGGTGAGGGACCCCTCTGGGGGGTGAGCTCAGGTCTGGGGGGTGAAACCCCCCCCAAACCCCCCCCCCAAGCACACGTATGGAAGGTACACATGTTGGGGCGCAGCAGTTAGCACACTGAGCATGGTAAGTAGCATGCCTGTCACACTCTGGATTGCAGAAGTTGCTGACAGAAGAAAAAATTGAAATTCCCATTATAGGTTTATATGGAAATCTTTAATTGCTGAAACTTTCCTATTCCTGGAAGAATCGATTTGCGCAGGACCCCTGACGGTTCAATTTGAGTAATTTTTCCCACAATCAACCAACCCCCATTTTATTAATCTCGCGACTACTGAGTATGCATACAGGCGGGGTCACTTTGACCGCACTAATTTTGCTCACGCCATAAAGCCTCATAATGCTCCTAAAAACAGCAAAAATGTTATGTATCACGTCTGAAATATATTTCACATTCAGCTGGGAAAACTCACTGGTTTCAGCATCTATTCTGTAGGGGATCGACCACCCCTCCGGTCGCCATATCGATGCTCACTGCGTCCGGTCCGAAAATCACGATCCCGATCATGTCGATAGGATGGACCAGGACCGCCGAGCCTGTCAGGTGATCTATACAAATAAATGTTTTAGATTAAATTGAATTGATGGTTTACAAAATGATGAGGGGGAAAACCCATAAAAAGAAACTACAATACAAATGCAGAAGATTCCTAATATACTCATGCCACTTTCACAAACACATTGAGTATGATTGATTAACTGTAGATTGACAAATTACTGCTCTATGCTTCATAGTGCAACCATATTAATCTGAGGTCACAAGAAAATGATTCTCCTCTAATCAGACTGAAATCAAAACTAGACAAGACTTTTTAATAAATCAGGGCTGATGCAATTTCTTCAGAGGGAGACTGACTTGTTTGGACAGCTTTTGTGGGGTCCATCTTTGGGAGGAGCTTTGGCTTTCTCTGCAGGAAAATTTAACCCCAACATTAGTCAGCTTTATCCTATAACAGGCATGCACTTTGGTACATAATTTGCTCGGCAAAGTCCAAATCGTGCAGGCGAAATCACTGCCTCTTAAAAATAGCCAAAACGTTTTTGCAAGAAAACTGGTAAAAATTTAGCAATTTTTAATTCAATAAAAATGTGCAGGTAGGTTCCACTAAATATAGTTTATTTTTTGCAGGAGTAGGTGTCAACGTCAGAGTAGACTCTATCCGACCCAATGCTAATAATGCACACATAGGCACTAGCATAACCAGGAAAAAAATCGGGGGGCAAGCCAAAACTGCCCTGAAAACTGTTGTGCAACGAACTGCTTAGTGCTAGATTCAAGTACAGTTCCGTATTTTCGAGACATATATATTTTAGGTGGAATGAGTGCCGTAGGCGCAATCTGTTTTGGGAATTTTGGGTCCCTCACTGCTAGTGGGCACTTAAAATATATATGCCTGGGCTTGTAGGAATCTGGTGGGTCCCCAAAATTGGAAGAGAAAAAAGGAGGTTGGTCTGTATTAAAGAGAAATGGAAAGGTCAGACGTAAAGGTCCCCATCAGATTCTGCACTACAACGTTCGTTAGTACAAAAGTACAAAATATTTAAGTTTTATAACAGTAACTTAAAAGTTAGTGCAATCGCAATGTTCTAAGGTTTTGCTATAGCATAATAATTTCACAATTAAAAGTTAAAGCTTCTCTATAATGCTTTGAATGTTTAACTCTTTCATATTAAACAAAATTGTGGTAAGTTATAGTTTGATTTTAGCTTTAAGTTTTTTGCAATTAATTTAGTTTTAAATTTATAGAAATAATTTTCTGAACACTTTTAATTGGTCCAATTACAGTCGAATTCTGCTGTATATAATCCAGGCAACCTAACACTAGATCTCTTAAATTAATTAATGTAATTTTGTATATTTGGGTTTTCAGTTCATTTCATAACTTTTCATGTATATTTGAACACTGCACGAATTCCAAAACTGCAGTTTAAATATTTTGTACTTTTGTACTAACTTTGTAGTTAGAGAATCTGATGGGGCCCCCAAAGTATTGACCTTTACGTCTGACCTTTCCACTTCTCTTTAATACAGGTCAATGTCGCAGCAGGAGAGCAATTAAAGGATTAATTTTCTCTTCCAGTTTTGTGGGCCCCACCAGATTCCTGCAAGCCTATTCCTGTCTCCGCTTTCGGTAGGGGGGGAATGACCCCTGCCCGACCCCTTGGCTAAGCACCTACCTGCACATAGGTTAAAATACGCGGAAGGTCCAAGTCCCTCAGGTCGTACAAGGTACAACCGTAACGCGTCGGAGACAAGGACAAACGCTAAGGAAAGTCTTTTGCTGAACTTCGAAAGTTTCGAGAACAATGACCAAAATGTTGACAATTTTTACAAAACAGATTATGTTGTAAATTATGAAAATAAGTGTTAAATAATAGCAAGAGTACATAATTATAAGAGTATGACAAGCTTAACATTCTATGCAGTGAAGGCCAAAACTATGCTATGCGCGCTATCGGCTGACCCCCCCCACGAATTGACCGCCTCTCACACCGCCCCTATAAAGAACGTGGTCCAAACGGGGGTCGCTCACTGCTTTGCATTGTAGCGGGGCAAGTACCGAATTCTACGTACGAGCACCGTTACCACACCCGAAGCCTGACGGATGCGGAGACCGGAGACAAATAGATAACGAACCGACTACAGGAGACGGTCGGGACAGCCTCGCCAGATGTAAACCGGGTAGAAACCTGCCCTAAGTGAAAAGATGCCTCTTCACTCTCACTAATATTGGATTCGAACAGGACCTACCTACCTAGCAGGAGCTCAGTCGACTCACGCCTAATTAAAAAGAGTAGCAACAATTTAATAAAGAAGAACAACAAATATTATATAAAGATAATAAAATACAGTTATGGGCCGGGCCCTCAGTTAAACAAACATTCACACAATAATAATAGACTTACAGTTACAGGGCCTAAAAGGCCAACGTACCAGTACCGATCCAACGGGAGATAAGGGGCACAATGTATACAGTAAATTGGGGGAGAGTAGCAGAGAGGAATAATAGGAGCGTTCACAGTAGCAGAAAATACAAGACTGATGGGGGGAAGCGAGTGTTGGGTTGCACCCTCCCACGAGCGCCCCCTAGTGAGAATTTGCCCCCAATCACGTAGCTTCCCGTATAGCAAGGGGGGGAACCCACCCAATACCAAACGTACACGTTGGGGGAGCTACGTGACTTGCAAAGTAAACCCAGCCCCTTTTTGATGATGATATGCTAAGCCAAGCGGTTAGCTAGCCTAGCTACATCACCAGCAACGGAAAGGTTGACCATGTCCAACCTTGATCCGTTACATCTCCCCAGGGCTCGCCATCCGAACTCCCGAGAGGATCACTGTTCAAAGGCGAACTGGGACGTGAGCCGAGCTCTCAAAACAAGTACACATAGTACAGAGCAATGCTGCTACAAATACTAGTACGCTACAGACGATCTGTCAAACTGCAAGTCACAAAGCTTGTCTATACGAAACTAAACTAGTCAAGACTACTCAAATCTATGTATATAGAAAAATGCAAAAAACAAGTGATTAAATACGGCATGTATACGGTGGAATAACATATACTAGCGATGCCGGTAACAATCTCAAATTAAAGCACAAAAAGAACCAAAATTATGCATATGCAAAAATACACGTAGTAGTAGAACCGTAAGATTATTTGGAATTAAGTAGCTAAATATGAAAATACACTGACTTTCCAAAAGCAACTCATGGGAAAGAGGAGTTACCCTCCTTTGGAATGTATAGTCAAACGAGTGTGTTAGTTATATTAAGATAACAAGAAAATATTAATGACTTAATTAGTTGAACTTTCAGATAAAATATTAATAAATTTAAGTTTAACCATGCCAAGCTAAGGTTTATCAGGCCATCGCTCGACAAGGCAAACAGCCTATGATAATAATGATCATAATAATAAAATTACCATAAAAAACACACCGTTAGGGTGAGGTCCTAGGGGAATAAAAGCCACCCTCCCTCGGTAAAAATTTTGTGTTTTCATATGATAATGCCATCACTGGGATTTTTTGACAATATAAGGCAAATATGGCAGTTATATCAATTGCATATGGATCGAATCCTCAAACAGATAAAGCACTGGACATTATATGAGCAAACAAAATTGGCATAGAATAATACTATTAGAAAAACTTTTGTTAATATACGACATATATATTGTTAATACAGAAGAATACAGGTTCAAAAATTAAAATTACAGGAAGATTATAGGTTCAAAAATAAGTAAACAAGAGAATACCAAGTTCGAAAGAAATAACAAAGAAGAAAATAGGTTCGCAACTAATATAGATATAAAGGATATCCAGATTCGGAAAGAAAAAACATACATACCTAAATTTACACAGTGCACATAACAAGAGATAAGGCTCGTAAGTAAATACTTTTAGTCAAAACTAACGAATACAAAATATAGAGTTTACACGTTCGTATTAACTAAGCTAAACAACACAGAAAATTCCAGACTCGTGGATAAAATACAAAATAACATATTATATATATATATATATATATATATATATATATATATATATATATATATATGGAATGTATGCAGAATTGTCACTGTCACGACAAAAATGATAAAACAAAGACCTTATATAGCGGTCAGGATCATAGTGATCAAGAGGAGAATTCCAAAATCAGGTTCTGACATCGGCCGAGCCGTCAACATGGTGGGCGACATGAATCAGACCCAATCAGATGCCAGAAGAAACAAAGTCAAATCAGGAAAGGACTCTTTCCGTGGAGAAATTGTCCGAATTGGTGAAGATTCTGGGTTCTGAAGCATGAGGGTCGATGCCGACTCGCTCAATACTCCATCATGCTGATGTCTGTGGCCCGATGGTGGTCCTGGGGATGAGGTTCCAATGGGTTCCACAGGGTCAAGGCAACTGATGGATGGAAGATGTTCTTCTCCTCACCTGGAGGGGCACAGCCAACAATGTGAATGCCCTCCCGGTTGACCGGCATATCGATGGGCTGGTTCATCATGGCCAATGGTGGCTCCGTAGGAAAGAAAGGAGGCGCTGGCAGTCCCTTCTTATAGCGCTCCGCGGCCACCACGATGCGTTGACGGACCACGTCAAGGTAGGCATTGAGCCGACATCCAGCCAAGGGAATTCGGTCGAACCGGTCCTCCCACAGCTCGTCGGGTCCAGCCTACATGAACCATAGTCCTACTTCCGTGTAGAGGGACCCCTGAATGTTGAGACCTGACCAATTCTTGGTGTTGAACAGCCAGTTGTATTTGCCGTCGAACAGCAGGTCATCAGGCTTAAAGCCCCGAGGAACCTTCACACCAATTCCCCACCAAGGGTCCGTGGAAGCCTTGCAGTAATAGCTCCCAATCGTCTGGACCAGGAACTCCTGCATATCAGGGCAATGGTAGAAGACATGGAAAATGATCAGCCGCTGAGTGAGCTGATCGGGACCTGACTGCCATCGCTGAAGGCGACAATCGGGCAGAGCGGCGATGGCCTGATCCGTGCTATGCTTGATAGCAAAGCCATCGCGGCCGGGATTATCCCTCACGAGGCCCATGACGACGTCAGACTGGCAATACCAGCCCTTGCGACCCTGATAGAGGTGCCCATTGATACCAACGTAGTGATTCTCGAATTGTTCCACCGGCAAGTTGACGAACGGCTGGTGCTTGAACATGAAGGAGAAGGGATATTCCGGCCCCAAATAGAAGTTGAGGAAATAGCCTTCATCAACGTTCGCGATGCCCGCGACGTTGGGTCGGTGGTAATCCAGCATGGCCTTCCTGATGGTCATACATCGGGTTCGCAGACGACGGCTATGCATGTGACAGCAATAGAATTCACGGAATTCGTGCCGTCTGATCAGATGAGGGTACCGGAATAATTCCGGCACCAAAGCTGCTGTTGCCATACAGTTGGCCCATCGAGCAGTTGACGAAACCCGATTGACTGGAAAGCCCTTGTAGACTTTCCCATAACGATCACGATAGTCCAAGATCTGCCATCGTGAGTGCCAGTTCGTTTTTCCACCAGTCGTCACCTTTTCAGGCTTGGCCTTCATTTGGTTCGTCAGCTGAGGATCGCGGTCCCACATCTTCTTCCAGATAGTATCCAGGAAATCCTCCGGGAGCCGTTGGGTGTGGTGAACATTATCCACCATCCACTTGAGGACCTCCTCACGGAACAGGACCACCCAAGGATGCAGGTTCTTCTCACGAGTGTCACCCGGGATGTTGTGGGGCTTCCACTGAAGGTTATTGTCCCGCATATAGATGATGGGGTGATCAGGCCAACGGTCCAATTTGATGGCCGCGATCTCCGCCGGTGTCGGTTGCTCGATCACAAATCGGTCATAAATCGGGTCTTCCGTCCCACGGGATACCTGCTTCGCGATATCCTGGTTGAGCATGTCGCAGAGGACGGTGACCAAATAGACCCGAAACGGTGGAAAATTGTCTCTGAAATAGTTCGACGGATATTCAGGTGGCAATTCCTGAATAGCCGAGGATTTTCCGTCCGCTTTCTTGATGGTTTTGACTTTAGGGACACGATAAGCCGGTGATTTTGGTCGTGACCGAATCAACGTGTCAGCGGCGTGATGACGATCACGATCGTGACGAGACTCTTCACGACGTTTAATCGGATAGGCCGGAGGGCGACGGTCTTCACGACGATCATCGCGACGCTTGCGTTCGTGATGTTGGTCGGTCGAACGATTCCGCTCTTTCGAATAGCGATCTCGTGACGACTTCCGATGACGGTCGGACTCACGACGACGAGCCGACAGTGAACGGTCACGTGTAGACCGTCGGTCATGATGACGACTCGTTGACGGGTACCGACGATGGTCATCTCGAGACTCCGGTCGGCGATCACGAGATGTTCGTGACGCGGAACGGGAATCTCGACGACGAGATGCTGATCGTCGACGGTGACGGTCCGTTGAGCGTTTTCGACGGTGTGATCGCGAGTGATCACGAGGTTCAATTGATGGAGGAGGGCGTGATGCCTCCCGCCGAGGCGACCGTTGTGATCGTGAGGTTGATGGTTGATCGTCCCGGTGACCGTGATAGACGGCCTTCCACCTGTCGTGGTCCGGAGAATCCCTGGGTGGTTCCTCCAGAGTGACGTAGGACACCATACCGGATGTTGACGATCGTGGCATGTGGCTTCGAGGAGTAGTAGAAGCCGTGATAGCGGTTGCAACGGATGAATCCGAGTCGGATCCGTATGGACGATAGCCACGGCCCCGTCCTGAACCAGTAATACCGCCGAAAAAGTTCGATTCAGACACAGCCATTCCAGGTTTGACCGCTTCCGCTCCAGCCAACGGGGTTTTGGGTGCAGACCGAGCGATGCGCCACTAGATCCTCCCTGCGATGACTCGACACGACGAAGTTTCGTGCCGAATCGAGCCACGGGGACCGAGATGACCACCGAGGAGGAAGGGGTCGTCGTTCCCATCAAAGTCCGGATGACGGACGGCCCCATCATCACATCGCCGGTTGGGCGGGCCTGAGGGACCACAAAGTCAGATAGGTCCGGGGGTAATGTGGCCACGGTTGGCACCGTGGTCTCCCTCTGGCGGGTCGCGAAGACAGACCATCATGCTCCCGCATGACCATGACTGGATTAAGTCCCTGCAGTTCCACCAACTGCATCACCTCCATAAGTTCCACCTTCTGTTCCTTGCTCAGGAACATAGGACCCATCACCTGTGAAAAGTTTGTGTCCCCGACAATCAGAGAGTTCAAGGTGTTGATGTAAGGCAAGACGCCAAGGGCCATCGCACCACCATCCCGTTTCCGATATAAAATAACCAGATCGGACCACAGAAAGGCAGGGCCCGACCCATCCACGGGGACCTCCCGGTAGATTTCCCAGAACACCGGGTGACCCTGCCCAACCATCCTGAAGAAGGACTCAGGATCATAACCGGGCATTTCGGGGTCCGCAGGGGGTCCCACCACATAAATATGGCGTTTCGGTTGAGCAACGCCAATGGGAGAGTTTCTGTATAGGGCGTTCAAAGTCAGTATAGATTCAGGGACCAGGACCTGGATATAGGGTTGAACCCTCACCATGGAGACATTCGTCGACGACTGGACTCCTGTCGAAGGATCCGTCGACGTGGCCAATTGGCTGGTGATCATGGGCTGCTCCAGTTTCCAATGATATAAATCGGGGGAATAGGCAGTCGGGCCCGTCACACCACCAGGACGTTCCCCACAAGAAACCAAGAAACGCTTGGCCTCCTGATAGGCAACATGAGAGATATCTCCATGTTGTGCCAATACCTCGTCCACGGTCATGGGAGCTCCACTCAACGATGGGGTTGAGCCCAACGTGCGAGGAACTCGGATCCCTGCGGCCAGCGAAGCTAGCCGTGCTCGCTGTTCTTCAGTCATTGGTAGATGCCAGCCAGGTTGGGTAGCTGGAATGGCCATCGTGAGCCTGGGAGCACAGGCTTCCAAGAGGGTCGGCTGGAAAGTTCCCTGTTGACGTTGAGCGTCTTCTTCCGTGGGTGTGCCAGGCCGAGCTCCAGTTTCTTCTGATGGTTGCTGCTCATCAGGCTGATATTCCGTTTCCGAATCGGATACCTCCACCACATCGTCGTCTTCCACCGTTGCCTTGGCCAGGCTCGCAGATGCCTGCAAACGGGTAGACGACCTGGTCCGTCGCGGACTAGTGGTGACCGCAGATTCAGCCGGTCGAGATGACCCCGCCGTCTCATAGGTAGGCTGTTCCTCCAGATAGCGATGACCGCCCGAATACGTCACTGGAGGTAGCTCCTTCTTTCTGGGATCACCAGTTCCCTCATAGAAGTGAGTCAGTGGTGGCAGTTTCTTCTCCTTCTCTCGTCGTTGAGCTGCCTTCCTGGCTTCCACCAACGATTCAGGTTCGTCAGCCATGGTCTGCTCATTCGGAGGCGTAGACGACCACTCCGATCCGTCCGAATGCCGGTCATCCGACCGAAGAAACTGATGGGCTGAATCCGGTGGCAAATCCGCCGGAGTATCATTCGGATCAGCGTGATGACGCCGACCTGCGACGGCCGCATACCAGTTAAAGTCCAGTATGTCATCACGTCGCCGCAGAGTCAGGTACTTCAGTTCGTAAAAGTTAGTCAATAGTTCCATCAGAGCACCCAGGACACTTCCCGAAGCGGATGGGCAGCAGCGTTGCCTCCTTCCGTCTCGGAAACGGACAATGACCAGGCGAAGCTTCGTTTACTGGTCAACTGCTTCCGGAATTCCAGTTGGCGTGTCGGTTGCAGGTCCGACGATTGAGCTTTTGGTGGCGTAAACATCTTAGCCTGCACCAGTGGGCCGAGCCCTAGTTCTGCCTCCTTGTTAATTTTCGCCCAAAGATCAGGCGAGAAAATATACAGCGCACTGGTAAGATAGATGACCTGGATCCATTCATCCAGGGGCAGTGCATTGGCCACTTTGACCAGGCAGGCATAGATGGCCAGGATGTCCGCCAAAGCATATTTTGCTTCCTCCACGGTCGGACAAACCGCACAACCCTTGAAGCCTTCCGGTTGAAGTCCTTTCGGAGAAGGCACATCGCAGTAATTACAGACCTTGTTCAGGGAGAAATGGGTGCTTACATAGCATTCCTTGGTCGTGCCGGTAATGTTCTCCCAAGGGACCACAGGAACACTAGGGTCCATTTCTCGGCGCTTTTTGATGTAAGGCATCGATTGCGCAACGACCGCTCCCATTTCGGCTGCATAAATCTCCATGCCTGTGATGCCACAGAATTTGGCTAATCGGAGAAAATCAGCCTGCCCACCAGCTAATACCATATAAACCGTCTCAGGCGGGTGCAGGATGATTTTCAAGGCGTACAGGACGGGATAGTAGTCCGAAACCATCATTAGAATTTCGCTAACCATGATCATAAAGACTTTAGGATGTTTTGCTGGAACTGGACCAGCAATTTGGATCATGGTGACAGTCGCGTCCATTTTGTGGCGAACTGGGTGTAGCTCCGCCTTCGATATCTATCGCAACGACGCCCGTTGCCTGATAGGGGTCCAGGATATTCGGAATAGCGTCAAATAGACCCTTGAGGGTCCTGATCAACCGCAGGGGTTGAAATTGGTCTGGCAGAGGTAGTCGGTCCGCACAGAACCGCTGATATTTCTCCGGCTCCTTCACTGTTGTGACGTCATTGATGGCTTCGATCAGGCAGGCATCAGGGTGTGCGATATCGAAGTCCTTCTCCCGCCCCATGAGGACCTCCTTCAGATATGCATGGTAAGTAGCCACTCCGTAAAGATGTTCCTTGGCTTTTTCCTGCAGATCGCCAGGAATGGCTTCGATGTTCTCCTTGTTTGGCAGTTCGTAGGACGCGTAAGCGCGGTGACCTTCTCTGGGGGAGTCATAATAATCGGATCTCGATCGAGGGGCAGAGAATTTTCGTGGCCGTCCGCAACCATTGGGACGTTCTGCACCACGTCGTCCATTCCTGCTGCCCGTCGAGGTGGGACTCCTAGCGATTCCGCTGCGTCCGCTGACAGAAGTTCCCGTTCCTCGTAAACCTCGTCGACCACCATGAGCTGGCCAGCTTTCAGCTGAGCATCAGCGACGACGCCCATGGGGACGTTCTGCTGGGTGGTTGGCGTGCCTGTCACTGGCGTATCAGCTTCCCGATCCACCACAGTAGGGGTAGCCGATGCACCGCCTTCTGGTTTTTAGCAGCAGCACGAGTTCCTCGACGTGATGGTTTTTCGGAAGGCTCGTCAGTTTCCGTAGCAGACTGGGCTGACTGAGTCCCACGCGGATTCTTCTTGGAATTCCCACGATTCCGTTTCTTCGACTTCGTAGAAGTTGACTGAGATGACTCAGCAACTGACGAAGCAGTGTCCAAAGATGCTAAAGACTGACTGTGCATCTTCTGCAGGACGACTTGGCGTTGGCTTTCCAGCAGAGCCATCTGCTTCTCAATGTCCTTAAGTGACAATGTGGTTTCCTTTCCAGGAACCACTGGGGTAGTGTCTTGACTTACTCCAGGCGCACTTATGGAGCAAGTAGAGGTTGGACTGTTCCTTCTGGATGTTGCTCGTTGCTTTTTCTCATTTGGAGCCGAGCTCCGGGTGTCCGAATCTTCGGTGGTATCGCCACTGGCAGCAACTGCTGGGCATTTGGTCCCCTGACTAGACGGATTGACAGGATTGTTTTGATGTTCGGGCTTACCAGTTGGGCTAAGGACCTGGCGTCCATGGTGTGTTCGGTGGCCAGTCGTTGGGCCGGGCAGCCCTGCGCTGCAGCCACCGCGTCCTTACCAGCAGAGACGGTCTCGTGAGCTGACTCGACGGGGACCTCAGGCAAAGACTGGGGGTCCATCTGGCCGGCATTTGGTGAACCCACAGGGGATGGGGTAGGAGTATCAGGTTGGCCTCCCAGACGTGATGCCACGCTGGAAGGTCCAGGACCCATCCGATTACTGTCCGAGGCGACCACGGCACTGTACAAATCCGTGTCAATATTAGGGTCCAATTGTCCAAACAGTTCCGATAAAGGATCCATTGAAGATTCCGACACATCGTAAGCATCGGACACGCAGCTGGGAACCACTGGTTGCTGTCCCATGGGGTGATCGGAGCCCAGATCCTCGACCACCGATTGAGGCTCCAGCGCAGGCGGAAACTGCTGCAAGTCATCGGTGTCAGGCGCCGGACCTTGGGCCGAGCCCTCACCAAGCATGGGATCCCGTGCCACCTTTGGCTGTTTCTGCTTCCTGAATTGCCGGTGCATGGTGACTTTCTCCAGTTGTGCCCACAAAGTACAGAAATAATTTGATCCAGATGATACTACACTACAATCAGCTGAAACAATTAAGCAAAAAGGTGTAGGTTCAACATGCGACAAATAACCCAAAATTTTGCGGTAAGGGACCACCCACCCAGGAAAAGGGAAAATTTTGTATTGAGATAAGAATTAAAGTGATTAAATTCTTAGGAAAAGTTTAAAAATTCGGGGATTAATTGGAATTAAAATAGAAAGACTCTTAGAGAATTGTTGAAAGGAGTAATGGATCAAAACCCTCCCAACAATTGAAAAAATATTAACCCCCACAAAAAGAAAACTTGACCCAAAAACACAGAACAAAAATTTTATCCCCCCAGTGAAGTTAGTGGTACGTTGGCGTGACCAGCCTACAAAGTGGGGCCCCATAGGGCTAGTGCACACACATACGTTATCCTTTATGAGTGTTATAAGGTAGCTAATCTTACAACAAACATACGTATATGACCAAACATACGCTCCTTACTAACATCACCGGATTACCATTCAAATTTCCCATGATGGTTTTAACCACAAGCATGTTGATTTGCATCCTGACCAACTTGAAGGTAGGATGCCCTACCCTTCTTGGACCTGACCAAGGCTTAATGTAACTGCTGAGTTGGAACCTTGACTGGCCGTTCATGATATGGTTTGATCTTCTCTATGTGAACCACATCCGGCTTGTCCTGTGTTCCAGCTTTCTGGATCCGGAAATTGACTTCCGACATCTTCTCCATTATCCGGTAAGGACCTTCCCATTTTGGTCTCATCTTGGCACACATACCGGAAGGAGTTGCTCCTGTAACTTTGCGCATTACCAGCATTCCGCGCTTGTAGTGGACTTCCTTGACCTTCTTATCGAAATTTCTTCTATTCTTCAGCGATGCCGCTTCCAACGACTCACGAGCAGCCTTCCAAGCTCGCTCCAACCGGAACAAGTGGGATTGTGAGTAAGAATCATAATTCTCCACCACCTCATCATTTCTACCATCGAAGAAATGATCCAACGGCAACCGGATATCATGTCCAGTCATCAGGAAATGAGGCATGTCACCCACTGAACTATGAACCGAGTTTCTATATGCGCAGAGCGCCCAGTTCACATAGTCATCCCAATCCGTCTGGTAAATATCCGCATACTTCATGAAAATGGTCCGGAGAGTCTTATTCATCCTCTCCACCACTCCATTAGCTTGCGGATGGTAAGCCGTTGTCCGCTGAAGTTTAGATCCACTAAGCTCGGACAGTTTGCTGAACAGCTTTGACATGAAATTTGGTCCACGATCCGACAGCAAATGCACAGGAACTCCCCAACGAGCTACAAATCCATTGAAGTAGTAGTAGGCCGTCGTTTCTGCCTTCTCGTCGGGCATCGGAAATGCTTCCGCGTACCTCGTAAAATGGTCGATGACGACCAAAATTTAGGTGTTGCCTCGCATTGTCCGGTTCTTCGTGCAATGCATCACATCCAGACTGACCAAATCCAGAAGTCTGTTGGCACGGATTTCACTCTGCAAGCGAGCTTGAAGCCTTGCTGGGCCTTTATTGAACTTGGCACACACCTTGCAAGTTCTGATGTAATCAGCGAGGTCCTGTGCCATGGTCGGCCAATTATACCTTGACACCAGGCTCGCATAACATGCTTTATGGCTGCGATGACCGCCAACCATGAAGCTGTTGTGTACTTCTTCCATGATTACCTCTCGGTAATCGTAAGGCACAGCGATCGATTTGAAGGCATCACCTCTTCTTCGACCTCTCTCATCCACGTGCCAAACAAACATGAGGCCATGCTGTAGGAAGAAGTACGGCCGGAGCTTCTGCAACAGTGCAGCATCTTGGTCATCATCCGGCAGGAATTTCCGTTCAATCAAGTCCACCATAGGCTTGAATTCCGGATCGCTGCGCAGCGGGCGTTTCCACTCGGCGGAGGTGAGCACATCATCACCAATGGCACAGATTTCCGGCGGGTACATGACTTCTGTCCCATGCATTTCCATTTCTGTAGGGCGGTCATAGCCTGGAAGACGTGACAAAGCGTCCGGAACAACATTGTCGCGGCCTGGTCGATAATCCACAATGAAATCGAACTCCTGCAGGCGCAAGGCAAATCTTGCCTGTCTTCCAGCTCCCAGCACTGATCTGTTGTTAAGGAGATCCTTAACTGCCATATGATCCGTTCTGATGATGAAGACTCTTGTAGTCAGATAGTGGCGAAATTTCTGACATGCCCAAACCACTCCTGCTCCTTCGAGATCTGTGGCCGAATAATTCCTCTCATACACCGTCAGTGTACGACTGGCATACTCCACTGGACGTGTCTTCATCGTCCATGCCTCGCCCGGTTTCTTCGGACTACGAGGAATCGACACAGGCTGTTCGAGGACCGCTCCCAAGCCATGATGGCTCGCATCCACCGACAGGATAAAAATCTTGTCGAAATCCGGATACGCCAACACCGGAGCTTCGGTCAAAATCTTCTTCAAAGCGTCGAACGCCTGCTGTCTAGCTTCGGTCCACTCGAAGACGGCATCCTTTTTGAGCAGTTGAAGGAGCGGTGATGCCACCTTGGCAACATTGGGCACAAACCTCCTATAGTACCCTGCCATTCCGAGGAACGCCTTAACGCCACAGCAGTCAGTAGGATTAGGCAGCTTGGCCACTGCAGCTACCTACCAGGATCCACTTCATAGCCATCATATGCCCTAAGAAAGGGACTTTCTTACGGATGAAGACACATTTCTTCAATTTGGTCCGCAGTCCATTATCACGCAGCTTCTGGAAAACGACCTTGAGCATTTTCAGATGCTCACTGAAGGATCTTGATGGAATCAGGACATTATCAATGTAGACAGGCAGTCCAATGAGGACCTTTTCCATGATCAATTACCAGTCTGGTCGAACCATCCTTTTTACCGACCAGGATGCAGGGAAAAGACCACGGACTTGTCGAGGGTTAACATACCCCTTCCTTAAGCATCGAGTTGATGTGCTTCTCGACCTCAGCCTTCTGCTTCGGGTTCATACGATAGGCACGGCTCTTCAGAGGTCCATCTTTGCCTGTATCAATCAGATGCTGATCTATTTTGGTCCGACCAGGATTCCCCGGCCGGGCCACTACGTCGTAGTATTCCAAAAGCATCTTCTTGAATTCTGCCTTGCCTTGATGTCGTCCGAACAATCCATCTTATCAAAATCTACATTGGCCTCAATATCCTCCAGTTTTTCTTGCTCTGTAGGTTCAGGACGTGGCTCCCGATCCTCAGCAGAGTAGAAATGTCCACCAGTGGCCGTTTCCGAAGGCATTTCCCGATCCCTATCCGCATCAGGATCAGTTGACTGCTGGACCTCGGTTCTATGTTTGGGCTCCTGGGCCTCATAAGTTACTGGTCGATTGGGTTGCCGAACCACGACTGTGTCATCCTGTTCCATAGATGGCTCCAACGGTAAATCCAACGGATAAAATCCAGGAAACATCCTGTGTAACTTGCTTACACTTTCACCCACCTGTTCCGCCCATAGCGAATAGGTGGCCGGATGCCCGAACCATCTATTGAGATTGTAATGGATGGTCTGCAAATCGACCCCTGCCTCCATTACGTAGGATGTTGGCCGTTCCGCCTCACGGACCTGGACTGCTGGACAGGCCTCTCCCATCACCAATCCTTTAGGGAGGTCAACAGTTCGGTCTCCTCCATTGTACACACGAATGTAGGTGACCTTTGGCGTCACAGTCAGGACACCAGCCTGTGGAAACACTCCATGTGTTTCAATAGCTTCCGGGTCCGCTTCAAACAGTATGAACTGGCTCTTCGGTAAGGCAAAGCCACCTGGCATCACCGCCTTCACCGGAACATCCTTTTCTCGACCAGGGAGCACTCTGACCCTTTCCCTGATACACAGGTTGACAGCTGCAGCCAAAGGGATATTATACACCACCGATATCCCCTGCAGTTCAGCAGAATTCAGAAAGAGCACTCTTCCATAGTAGCTGGACATGAATCCACCACCAGGATGAATGCTGTAGCCCATATCGTACAGGAAGTCATACCCTATTAGCATTTCCTGTTGTAACTCCGGAACCACATAGAACCTGTACGTTGTACTTTCCGCCATTTGACAAAAGCGCCGGTGTCCACTAGACCCAGGGCAGTGACATCATTAATCCGGAAAAGGACATATGGCGAGTGCCGCAATGAGATGGAAGATACAGAATTCGCAAAATAGACCGCTTCGCCCTCCATAACCTGTCGGACAGCTTCACGGATGCCCTTTTCGGCCGAGCCGTCATGGTCGACCTCGGCTCCGGGATGCCCCGAAGTCGAAGGACGGTCCGTGTCGTCTTCAGGTTCAGTGGCCTTTGACACCTTTTCAACCACATTGGCGGTGTCCTCCTGACGGAATTTCTTCATGAAGGCACTCAGAACCTCCTCGAAATCCTCCATGTTGTCAATGACCGTCTTCGCTGCTGCCTTCGTTTTGGGGGATTGCCGTTGAACAGCACCTTCCATTTTCCCCAACTTTTCCTCTTCTTGGCTGCAGGCGTCCTGAGCGTTGGTCAATCGGGACCAGTATGCCTCCAACATGTCCGCGTCCACTTTGGACAAATCCAACGGATCAAACCTATTGAACGTCGGAATATCATCCTGACCTTTGGTGGAGGTCCGGTTCGCGGCTTTACGAGAAGTTTGCCAGGTATTCCCAACCGACCTCTGGAGTTTCAATTTGGGAATAGGTGGAGTTTCCCGGTCCGTACTCTCGGTTTTTCCGGCAGTAGCTGACGTCGATGACGACGTAGAAAGATCACGGGGCCCGTCCCCGGGGCTCGTGCTAGAAACCCGGGTCGAACCCGAGCTCGAAGCACGAGCATCCGATGAACCCGGTTCCGGATTGCAATCCTTAGATGCAGCCTCCTGAAGCGACAAACCATCCTTGACCGTGATGGCTTGTGAGCCCACCGAATTCATGGGTGTCTGTTCCGAATCTGATTCCTGACAAACAGACCCATCCTGAGACTTAGCCGTGCCCTTTTTCTTCTTTCCGTTCTTCTTAGGCTTTTTGGGCTTCTTCGGTTTCCGAGGTCCCTGAGATTCCTCAGGTTCCTGATATTCCTGAGGCCTCAAAGGTTCCTGTTGTTGCCGCTGGGGCAAATGGAGTCTTCGGGGAAAGACCCCAACCGAATGGCGGTCAGGCTTCTTCCATTATGCAACACACAAGCCATATGGAAGCACTTCAATGCATTTCCAACGTGGGGTATGCAATTCCTCATCTGACAAGTCACCAATCCACTGGTAACGTAACATATTTACATGGCCTGAATGACGAGGTTGGTTGGCTGGTCGGCACCCATGACCGACTCGAGATCCCTGAGATCCATAGTTCGGGAAATTGTGACCCCTGTGGTCGGGTGGCCTCCTAATCATGCTAACATGACCGGCCTGCGGTTTTTTGGCGGGGGTCCGCTCCCCCATTATTCGTTTCCCGAATTGCCACCACCTCGCTGACCAGCATTGCTTCCACCACCACCACCTCTTCTTCTGAACCCACCACCGCCGCGACCTGATGCCAGGAAGCGACCCGAACCACGCGTTGCACCTCCGCCGCCGGACGGGCGTTTCACTTCAAATTGACCAGTGCCATCATCCTTCTGTTTCAGCAGACATCCAAAGAACCTGCTGTTGACCATTCTGAGCTAAAGTGGGTCGTCACCCCAGAAGGTGATGTTCTTATTATACACCGGACAATGAGCCCACCTGTGACCAGGTTCCGAGCAGTAGGTACAGCGATTGGACCTATCCTGAGCGGAAGATGCCTTCCCTGAACTTCCAGTGGCCGCCTGTTGCTCCACCAAGAAGCAGACTTCTTCCGGGTCCAAATCTTGCATGTTTGGGTCGTTCAATATCTCACAGGCTGCGACCACTTCATCGTCCCAGGTTTGATGGCCTGCTGTCATCGCCTGGTTCTGAACGATTGAGTTCCTGATGTCCTGAAGTTCCCGTTTGAGTTCTCGTACATACGCAGGACATTCCTGTTGGTCAACGGGATGAACCCTCTCACCATCACCAACGCTACATATGGTCTCCATGGGCTTCGACTGGGTGTCACCCTCTTCGACCGCCTCAAGAATACGCACGGCTCGCATGAAAATATCATTGGGCTTACGATGGTCCCAATTTTCAGCATCGGCGAACAAACTCGCGACCTTTGCTCGCAAAGCCGACATGAGTCCACGCGAAGCCCGTTCCACCACCTTCAGCTCCCGTTCCTTCAACGCGGCCGTCGGAAAAGCTTTACAGGCGATGAACCTCAGTTGATTGAGGTAATCCAGGCTCGATTCTGATGCGAGTTGCTTCCTTTCGAAGAATTCCCGGGCATATTTATCGGCCGATTTGGTGACTGGCTCATAAAGCTGATGAAGAATGGACACCAATTCATCATAAGTTCCCATGGTCTGACCCTCCAGGTCTTGCTTGACCGACTCGTCAAGCAGATACCACAACAATGGTCGTTTGAGGTCAAGCTCGGCCCCACCCTCCCACGTTGACTCAAACATCTTCAACCATGCTGATAATTTGATGGCTCCTTTTCTGCTCTTGAACCTGGAGATGGACTTGAACCACTTGGTGTAATCATTCAACATTCTGACCTTGCTGAGGTGTCATTCTGATCATGTTGACCGACCCACCCGACGTCGACCATGACCGTCGTGATGGGGGACCAGTCGGTCGAACCGTCTGCTCCTGTGATAGCTGGTGACTGGTTGATGGTTCTATTGGGTCCGAATGACCAACTGGACTGGCTTCTGGAATTGATGACATCAAACTCCGACCACCAGCATGAACACGATGACCGGTTCGTCCACCACGAACCGATGGCCGCAAGATATTTCGCCGTCTAGTCACCGGTGATGAGGTATATGATGGTGTTGACCAAAGGTCCGGTCGCAATAGCTGGTTATTCACGACCGTCGTGTTCACAGTTATCACGGCTGACCCCTCTGGACGCTGGGTCGAACCCATCTGTCCACTGTTAGTCCGTTGTGAGGGCTGAGGCACCATAACTTGTTGTTCCATTCCAGAGTTCGTTGCTACCGGGGTGATGCCACCCGCGGAGCTCCTTGATGGACTTGGCTGATGAATCGGTGAAGCCAAAGCCTGAAAACCAACATCATACGATGGGTCCCAAGACAGCCTATGCTGCGCTCCCGATTCCATTGCCCAATTGTTCAGTGCTTCCGTTCCCAGTGAGAATTCGTGCTCCAGATCAATTCCTAGGTTCTGAAGGACTGATGTGACCATGTCATTCAGAGGTGACAGTCCAGGCATCGCTGCAGTTCCCAGGACCAAAAGATCATCATCAGATTCCGACAGAGACCCTTCATGAACCCGGGTTGAACCCAAGTCCATGCGTTCCCCTAGACCGACGACGGTCTGGTCCCCGGGACTCGACTCAGGACCCTGAGGAGAGTCCCTCTGGTCCAACCCAACCGCATTCCAGTCCAATGTCCTGATGGCTTCGTCGTGAAACCTCCGAGTCTGAGCGGTCGAACCGCCAGGCTGGTCGTCATCTAGTGATGCCATGCTTGAGGCTGCTGTCACGAAGACAGGTTCTGATGCCAGACCTGCTTCCGGCAGTTCAGGCTCGGACAAGGTGGTCAAAGAACCGGAATTTGATGGGTCCAGAGAAGGGGCACTGCTTTTCCGAGCAGTCCCTGATGCCCAGCCACTCTTCTTTCTTCTAAGTTCCGCCATTGAAGCAGAACTGGACCGGGGGCGCATCCCTAGCGCCGGGTCCCGGTCAGTGAACGAAACAGCAGTCATTCTCGACGTAGACGGCAGACATCCCATACAGTACACCTGGGAGTCTCCGCGGTGTCCAGTCACACTATATGGTTGGTGACGTAGTTCCTTCTCCTTAGCGTTGACTGTGCGCTTTTGATCCATAGAGTCGAACTCTCTTCTGAAATCTAAAAGGTCTTTTTCAAAAACAATATTAGATACGACTCAAAAATTTTCCTAGGTACCGCAGAAAAATGCACTTATATACGTATATAAAAGTTCAGACAAAAATACAATATATTGATGGAAATCGAACAGATGCCTGGTATTTTTTAGACCTGAAAAGGAAACAAGTACCAAAATTAACCTAAAAGAAATGCGATTAGACAAAAATCACAAGAACAAACAAAATTACAACAGTAAAATTATTTGTAGTATACGTACGAACTTTGGAAAACGTTTCCTAACTAAATCCCGAAAAATAGCCCTAAATTAGCTCACCCCAAAAATAAATACTATATTTTGAGCCTAAATTTGGGAGAACACAAGCACACAATTATATACGTATACAAACAGTCACACCCTAGAGAAAAAATTTTCAGATGGGGTTTACCTACCTAAGAAAAATGGAAAAAATTTCGTGCGCAGACGCGAGGAACTACGGAGAGAACCCCAACGAAATTAAACAAAAACTGACAAAAATTTGAAAAATTTTCACGAAGGGGTTCAGGCAAGAAAAATCCCTGAGCTCCTGGCAGCCTAATGTAGCGGGGCAAGTACCGAATTCTACGTACGAGCACCGTTACCACACCCGAAACCTGACGGATGCGGAGACCGTACACAAATAGATAACGAACCGACTACAGGAGACGGTCGGGACAGCCTCGCCAGATGTAAACCGGGTAGAAACCTGCCCTAAGTGAAAAGATGCCTCTTCACTCTCACTAATATTGGATTCGAACAGGACCTACCTACCTAGCAGGAGCTCAGTAGACTCACGCCTAATTAAAAAGAGTAGCAACAATGTAATAAAGAAGAACAACAAATATTATATAAAGATAATAAAATACAGTTATGGGCCGGGAACTCAGTTAAACAAACAATCACACAATAATAATAGACTTACAGTTACAGGGCCTAAAAGGCCAACGTACCAGTACCGATCCCACGGGAGATAAGGGGCACAATGTATACAGTAAATTGGGGGAGAGTAGCAGAGAGGAATAATAGGAGCGTTCACAGTAGCAGAAAATGCAAGACTGATGGGGGGAAGCGAGTGTTGGGTTGAACCCTCCCACGAGCGCCCCCTAGTGAGAATTTGCCCCCCAATCACGTAGCTCCCCGTATAGCAAGGGGGGGAACCCACCCAATACCAAACGTACACGTTGGGGGAGCTACGTGACTTGCAAAGTAAACCCAGCCCCTTTTTGATGATGATATGCTAAGCCAAGCGGGTAGCTAGCCTAGCTACATCACCAGCAACGTAAAGGTTGACCATGTCCAACCGTGATCCGTTACAGCATAATTACACGTTGAAATTCTAGCGGCCCAACTTGGGGAGGGGGTTTAAGCGTGCATGTTTATCATTTGCCTGTAAAAACATGCTAAGCGAGTGAGTGACCCCCGTTTGGGACTATGTACCCATATAGGGGCGGTGTGAGAGGGGGTCAATTCGTCGGGGGTCAGCCGATAGCATAGTTTTGGCCTACACTGCATAGAGTTCTAGGCTTGTCATACTCTTATCATTATGTACTCTTGATAATAGTAACTAGTAAATCGTAAATAAGTTAGTGAAATTTAAATTAAAAATAACTAAATAACTCATAATTAAAATCACACAATGTCTCTTCAAGATTAGATTAGATAAACACACAAACACATGCCCCCTCAAAATTTTCCAGGGACAGCCCCGCAGAACTCTACCCTATGTCAATGTATGAATGGGCATGTAAAGCACAAGACACAAAAAGCCAAAGAACACCCAACAGCATTGTACTGTCACCTTGAACGACGTTCTCGGTCACGAAGGTCGCGATTAGATCTAGGAGAACGCGATCTAAAATCAAAAACTATTTAGTCAACAAACAGAATAGGAATAGCATATGATATATTATACACAACGAAACCTGCAAAGCTGCATTTTCGAAACAGGGTTTTATCTTTATCACATACCGAAAACTATCTACTCGGAATTAGTGATGGGTACCGGATATGTTTTCGTATTCGCACGTTCGCCTATTTTTCGTTAACGAATATCCGGGTATATCAGCATATTCAAATGTTAAGAGTTCAAGAAAATTATGCAATCCGACAATATTAAGGGGTGTATTGAATTGCACCCATCAAGAAGAACTTATGCACAGTCTATATTTTAAAAATGACCAATTTTAAGTGTTTTTAGGAAGAAATGGTGAAAACGTCTTTAAAAATCAGGCGGAGCTTAGAAAATCCGAAACGTTTTAGTAAAGTTAGAGTAAAATTGTAAAATTTGGCAAATTTTGGGGTTGTGAGGGCATTTAGTGGGGGGGAGTTAGTCGCCGAATCGTTCAACCATCCCCCCCCTCCCAGTAAAAATGATAATGACTGTTTGTTACCCACTGGTAAACAGATATACAATATTTGTTTGCATAATGCGGGTTGAAACTGCCGAACCAGGCAGCCGAAATGTCACTGTAGTGTCAGTCTATGTCGTCTGTCAGTAAAGCGGCAGTTTCACCAGCCAAAATAAATGTACATACGTGCATACCTTCTGGGAGAGCGGCTACGTCGACGATCATAATCTATAGCAAAAAAGATCAGATAACAGCATATATATACAACAGCATGTACATAGACAACTCGACAAATAAATAGGAATTTGACGCATGTCAACTTGGCGAAAACAACGGATCTTGAAGGAGACATTTAAGCGGATGTAAATGTGGCGTCAATATGACCCTGATAAAGCGAGCTGCTCATATTAAGCATTTGAATCTTGTCTTTTACACATTTAAGGTCGCACTTCCCTTACATTCAGTCCACTTTGGAAAGTTATAACTTACTCAATATTGAGAGCTATGAATTCAGCGACATATCAAAATGAAGCTCTACATCTTCTGCATCGTTTGGTATCATTGAAACATGTCTATTTGGTCTGGATTTTTTGCAAACTTACCATACACGGCCACAATTTTTAACCAAATTTTTTTCTGAAAAGATTTTAAGCAACAATAAAATGGTCGTATCCACTGTGTTTATGAGATAATTTGCCAGGGACGGTTTCTTGATTTTTGTCAAAATATCATTTCAGTATGCAGAAATTGAGCATTTTCTGAAAATTTGGCATTTTATCCAACTTTGAAAAATCATTGCTCTTGATTAGAGGCTGATAAAGAGAAAAACAAAAAACCGCCCCGGGCAAATTGTCCAAACATAGTGTGTGCAAAATATCCTTTAGATCCACCCATTGGTTATGAAGCAATCTTCGGTCAAATAATTTTGGCCGCAATTTGACGAAATCAGTTATTCGACCAGAACTTTAGACTCATTCAGTGTACAGGGCTCTAAGTAACCTAATTTGTGCCTCCTGCGAAGCTCTTTCATTTAAGTATAAACTTGTCTACGCATGTAGTATACACTAGATCCAATTCGACAAAACCTGTTTTCAGCAAGATCGTGTCAAACATAACCAAGTTTCGAGAAAAAATTGATCAAAAATTCACTGCACAAAAACGATAAGAGCTAGAGGCTAATGTCTAAAATCAAAGTTGTAGAGCACATAATAAGCTTTAAAATGATTATAGTCCCTGGGAATAATTTTCTATACATAGTTCTAGAACTTCAAATTTCTGTTTCTCACTGTACATGTATGTTATGAAGCTGGCGTTTTTGCAGGACGTTTATTATCCTTCCCGATGTATTTTCTAAAAATTGGAATGAAATCGGGCAATAATTGCGCTTTCTGCAACAACATCAGCACGTAAGGGGTGCACGACCTTAAATGCTGGCTCATAATAACTGGGCCTTTTAATGGAGGAGCCCCCTCCTCGGCCTCACCCCCACTTTTTGGGCTTCCCCCCACTCACTACGTATAAGGTGCCCAGAAAATGCCAAATTATGATGATTTTTGGTCAAAATTTTCAAAAATTTTAGGGCTTCGGCGGAATTTTTTGGTCAAAAATCATCTATTTTAGTACTCAAACTCAATTTTTGAGCACCTTTAAGCATAGTTATACAATACAACGCACGAGAAGCGTTCCACATCGTGAAATCGCGAAGTTAGCGAATTTTCGTTAGCTGAAAGCAATTATCGCAAACTTAGGTGGAAGTCGTGATCAAGACGGCTAAATCGACAGTTATCGCGAAAAATAACGGTTCGTTAAAGAAGAAGTTTCGTGAAAATCGCAATCATCAGTCGCGAATTTAACATGGACAACTCGCGATTGATGATTGCGATTTTCACGAAACATCGCGAAAATCGTCGCAATTTTTCGCGATAACTGTCGATTTAGCCGCCTTGATCATGACTTTCACCAAGTTTGAGATAATCGGGTTCAGTTAGCGAAAATTCGCGAACTTCGCGATTTCACGATGTGGAACGCTTCTCGTGCGATGTACTGTATTTATATAGCAGTATATGTATAAAACAGGCTATTTTTAGGCAGCCCCCCGTCGCGATTCGGAGGTAGGAAAATTAAGGAGAGAAAGAGGGAAAAGGGCAAAGAAACCAAAAAAATTTCTTTCGACTTTTCTAGTTTTTAACCGCACATTTATTGCATTTACGAAGAAAAAGCTTAAAATGCATCCGATTTTTCGAAGAAAATTACCATTTTCGCTAAAAATGTCAAGAATTTAAAAAGATTTCTGCGTTCTTAAGTATGAAAAGAAATAAAGATCCGAAGACCGATTTTATCGCAAAAACAAAAAATTTCTTCAACTTCTTGAGGGCCCCCAACGAAAAAATTTTGCCGCCCTTCCCGTCACCAAATCCTGGTTTTTCGGGACCTTTCCCAACTTTGACCCTGGGCGAGGAACCACGGGCGCCATGCAGCCCGAGGGTCACATCCGTCGGTTTCAGCGATAAGTCATCGTTTTCAGCAATCCCGATTACTATAATATATGTGCACAACCAAATGGCCGAAAATAGCTGTTTTTCAGGACTTTTCCTAACTTTGAAAATTGGCGAGGAACCACGGGCGCCATGCAGCCCGAGGGTCACAACTCATATCCGTCGGTTTCGGCGGTATATATACTCATAGTTTTCAGCGACCCCGATTTACTATATATGCGTACCACGAAATGGACAAAAACGCTGTTTTAGAGGACTTTTTGACAATTTTCTATGATGGGGCCCCGAAAAAAATATAAGTCCAAACGCTTCGCAACCCCATGTTTGACAGTCTGTAATAATCGCTAGGAGCCGAAATGGGCCAAAATAATCAATAGTGAACAGGTTCATGGTTTTGTTAACAAGATAATAATAGGTAAAGGTTACCACCATAAGCCATGTGAAAAAGCCGTTGGACACAAATTTGGACAAAAGCGTATAGGACGAACACAACAGAAAAAACCAAACATATACAAAGTGGTCATTTTTCATTTCAGTCAGTCAGTTCATTTTTCCGCGCAAGTTTGATATCATTCGAAAGCTCTTGGCCAGGTGATTTCAGAAATGCAAATTTTAGCTCTCAACTCCTTGCGGTTAATCAGTTTTGCTTAATTAACGTTTTCAAAAGTTGCATTTGACCGTTTTAGCTTTTAGCTCATATATGGGGTGCTCTCCGAGGTACCCCATGATACTGGGCTTATTCTACTGGGGGCCCCCCCATAAACACCCTCCCCTCCCCAAAATCGCCCCCCCCCCAAAATCGCCCCCCCCCCCTCCCAAAAAAGTGGGTGCCCCTTTTGGTACCAACTTTTGCCCTGAAAAAATCGCTCAGAAGGCTCAATTTTCAAAAAAATTTTTGAAGGAGATTTTTCGTCGATTTTTGCCTATTTAAGCGCTATTACTAAAAATGAACTTTTTTGGCGATGACTATAAAAATAGCGCTATTTTTAGCATGTTTTTAGAAAGCTTTGAAAAATTTTCGCCCCCCCCCAAGAATGACGCGCCTCCCGAGGGGCCCCCCAAAGAGCCCCCCCAAGAAAAATTCCCTAAAATAAGCCCTATAACGTACAATAAAATCCAAGCACATCCAAAATCATACGAATGTATTAATAGGCGAAGAAAATATTGTATTTTCAAACCTACCTCGCATTCTTTCTCTAGAACGAGATCTTCTTCGTTCTAAAGCAGCAAGAAATAATATATAAAATCATATTGTTCATGTGAGTAAATATATACAAGAAAACAAAAATGCTCCTTCGTCGCATGTAAAATACATATGAGTCCCCAGATGTAGGTAGGTAGGAAGAACTCACTTCCCGCCCGCTAGCTACGAGTCCCCAGAAGGCAGGATGTACAATAGCAGAAGACAAGATCCAGCTAAAGTATGACCAAAAAATGTAGAAAGCGAAATTGTTTTCTTTATATCTCAAAAACGCTTCAAGATAGCTACCACAAAGTATATATTTTCTGAACCGGACTGATGAGATCTTTCTTTTGGTGAACTTTTCGACTTTGACTGGTTGTTACTCGCGATTCGCTCAACGGAAAAATTTTTCAATCAGATTTTCAGGACCGCCTAGGCGTCTTGTCTCACCTGATATGTGAGATTTCAAAATTTGAAAGTCAATTTTTTTCGAAAAATACCACTTTTTGACCCAAAATTTCGACTTTGCGAGTCTAGCAAAAGTGAGTAAACATAACATAACGATAAAGTTCAATCTAAGCAGAATCCAAGGATATAAAGTTTTTGTGGCTACGACTTATATTGCGTCAGCAATAAATTTTTAAGCAATTTCCCTTTTTCAACTGGTTTTTGCTAGTTTACACTGGTTCAGGCCCCCATTCTAGCCCAACCCAGTCAAAAGTTACATCAGTCCAAACATTTGCAAAATTTTGGCATGGTTGGACCAAAAAGTAGGTGTCATTTTCAAAATGTCATAAAATGAGCAGGAGTGAACCAAATGACTTGATCTTCGCACACGTAGGTAAGAAAGAGCGCTTTCTGCTGCTATGCTTTGGAGTCCATAGCTTCAACCCTTTGTTCAGGAGGCGGGTGGGTTTCCCCCCCCCACCCAAAAAAATGGGGGGTGAGTTCCCCCCCATGTCTATACATATGTATTGAACTAACTAAATAGCTAACTTTCTTTTCCTTACTTTCTTCACTCGTCTTCACTTCACTCTTCCCATGTCCCGTGGCTCTATCACTTCCCCAGCGATCACAGTGGCCGGTCAAAAAAATGGTGAAAATTTGAAACCTGAAAAATCGGAATTGTGTGTATTCTGTGTATTCAACTGTGTATTCAACTGTGTATTCAACCTAGGAAGCTCAAATCTTTCATACAAATGTTTTCTGGCACGGCGAATTGATTCTCGCAATCAGTTTTACTGTAGGACCGTCCCATCTATCTTGCTGGGTTGGTTCCACTTCGCCGTCCGGGGGGAGGGTCAAGTCGGTAACCGCTTCCTGGAGATCCATAGTAGGCTTTACTTAGTCTCTCAAAACTTTGCCAGAAAGGGGTTTCTCGTGCGCCCAGCTTATTCCCGGTGTCCATTTTGCCGTCCAACCTGCCTATGTTGCTGGGCTGGTTCTACTTTGCCGTCGGGAGGATCGAGTTGGATACCGCTTCCTGTCAAATGAAAGCATTGGATGAACTGAGCAACTTTTGTCATGGAACCACCCACTCAAACCGGTTGTGGAGTGCTCATTAGGGGTATGAATGGGGTCTTAAACATGTGCGTGTCACAACTCGATATCTACATAAGTGCAACTTGATGTCAAATACACATGCAAAATGGAAGAACAAGTAACAAGAATGCTCCGCAGACAAAAGCTTAATATGTGTGAGTGTTGGTCTGTCTATGAAAAATTCCTATGAGCTTTTAATATGAGCCTCGTTATAGGGCAGGCTCATTTGGTTCGCCGTTGCAGCTAACAGCCCGGTGTTTTTTTACAACCCCACTCCACTCATGTATACTAAAGTCTGACCAAAACATGTAGAAAGCGAATTTGTTTTCTTTATATCTCAAAAACGCTTCAAGATAGCTACCACAAAGTATATATTTTCTGAACCGGACTGATGAGATCTTTCTTTTGGTGAAAAATTTGTATTGAAATTTCCCGTGCGATTTCAAAGGACGCCGCTTTTATATGTACAGAAGGATTGGTACATGGTACTGCCGCGATTTTTTCAGGATAATTTTCCCCGTGTATGAAAGTTGTACACACCAAATTTCAACTTTTTTTTCTGAAATTTGCGTGAGTTATTCCATTTCTTAGATTTTCAAAATCCTTTGATCGTTGCCGCTTTTTCGAGTTTGACTGGTTATTACTCGCGACTCGCTCAACGGAAAAATTTTTCGATTAGATTTTCAGGACCGCCTAGGCGTCCGCTCTCAGCTGATATATGTGAGATTTCAAAATTTGAAAGTCAATTTTTTTCGAAAAATACCACTTTTTGACCCAAAATTTCGACTTAGCGAGTCTAGCAAAAGTGAGTAAACATAACATAACGATAAAGTTCAATCTAAGCAGAATCCAAGGATGTAAAGTTTTTGTGGCTACGACTTGTATTGCGTCCGCGATGAATTTTTAAACAATATCCCTTCTTTCAGATGGTTTTGGCTCTCTTTGATGTTGCCGCTTTGATTTGCCTGAACCAGTGTAAACTAGCAAAAACTAGTTGAAAAAGGGAAATTGCTTAAAAATTTATCTATTAAATATTAAATATTAAATTATATTAAATTAAGCTTAAATATTTAACCTGAAAATCTGATTGAAAAATTTTTCCGTTGAGCGAATCGCGAGTAACAACCAGTCAAAGTCGAAAAGTTCACCAAAAGAAAGATATCATCAGTCCGGTTCAGAAAATATATACTTTGTGGCAGCTATCTTGAAGCGTTTTTGAGATATAAAGAAAACAATTTCGCTTTCTACATGTTTTGGACAGACTTTAGTAAAATACATGAGTGGAGTGGGGTTGTAAAAAAACACCGGGCTGTTAGCTGCAACGGCGAGCCAAATGAGCCTGCCCTATAACGAGGCTCATATTAAAAGCTCATAGGAATTTTTCATAGACAGAACAACACTCACACAGCTTTCGTCTGCGGAGCATTCTTGTTACTTGTTCTTCCATTTTGGATGTGTATTTGACATCAAGTTGCACTTATGTAGATATCGAGTTGTGACACGCACATGCTTAAGACCCCATTCATACCCCTAAATGAGCACTCCACAACCGGTTTGAGTGGGTGGTTCCATGACAAAAGTTGCTCAGTTCATCCAATGCTTTCATTTGATAGGAAGCGGTAGCCAACTCGATCCTCCCGACGGCAAAGTAGAACCAGCCCAGCAACATAGGCAGGTTGGACGGCAAAATGGACACCGGGAATAAGCTGGGCGTACGAGAAAACCCCTTCTGGCAAAGTTTTGAGACTAAGTAAAGCCTACTATGGATCTCCAGGAAGCGGTTACCGACTTGACCCCCCCCCCCTACGGCGAAGTGGAACCAACCCAGCAAGATAGATGGGACGGTCCTACAGTAAAACTGATTGCGAGAATCAATTGCCGTGCCAGAAAACATTTGTATGGGAGATTTGAGCTTCCTAGGTTGAATACACAGCGAGAAATTCCGATTTTTCAGGTTTCAAATTTTCACCATTTTTTGACCGGCCACTGTGATCGCTGGGGAAGTGATAGAGCCACGGGACTTGGGAAGAGTGAAGTGAAGACGAGTGAAGAAAGTAAGGAAAAGAAAGTTAGCTATTTAGTTAGTTCAATACATATGTATAGACATGGGGGGAAAACTCACCCCCTTTTTGGGGGGAGGAAACCCACCCGCCTCCTGAACCAAGGGTTGGAGCTATGGACTCCAAAGCATAGCAGCAGAAAGCGCGACTCCTTCTTACCTACGTGTGCGAAGATCAAGTCATTTGGTTCACTCCTGCTCATTTTATGACATTTTGAAAATGACACCTACTTTTTGGTCCAACCATGCCAAAATTTTGCACATGTTTGGACTGATGTAACTTTTGACTGGGTTGGGCTAGAAAAGTTTTGCAAATATCTGCAATGATGCTAAATCTTCCTCTTTGCACACAGCCAAAATTAGATCGATCCGTTGCACCGTTGGTCTGGCACACTGCCAAATGTGGCGGGAAAAACCCACTTTGGGGGGAAAACCCACCCAATTTTTTGAATTTTTTAACGACCAAACAGGGAAACAATTCGACGCTATAGCAACCTAGAGACGTGCAAATGGGCTTAAAAGAAAGATCTAAGGGCTTGATGACCATAGCTAGGACCCCCAAATTAAATCCAAGTATTAATGACTTTATTGCGCACCCTGCTGTGCCATTTCCAATTTGAAGTCTAATAGAGAGGTCAAATTGTGGTCAGCTCTAATAAAGTTTGAAGTTTAAACCCATTTGATTCAGTTCTAGGTGAACTAGAACTGAATTATTATGGCAGATTCATGTCATGCTGAGGAATGCCGATGCCGGTCTACGAAAATTGCCGAACGGGATTTCAAAGTGGTCTGTGATATCTGTCAATTGCCTAGTCATTCCTTCTGTGCTGGTACTAAAGAAGCCACGTTTACGAAAATCCAGGATACTGAAATTCTCACTGTGCTGTCTTATACATGCCCTAGCTGCAAGGCAAAGCTGCGACGACTGATCGCTCATCCCACTCAGCCTGATGACAATCCTGCTTCGACCAGTGATCGGATTCTCCTGATGGAGAACCAGATATCTGAACTTTTGAACCTTGTCTCTAGTCTCGAAGCCAAACCGCCGCCACCGTCTATTCACTAGGTTCGTGAAGAAATGTCTGATTTGCTTGAAGCTCAGGATAAGCGAAATCGGGCAGTAGTCTTTGGGCTGCCGGAACAACAGCTCCCTGTGGGGGAAACGTTGTCCATGGCGCAGTCTCAGGCCCTTGATGTAATGTAATGTAATTGGGGCATAGGAGGGTGGGCCCCTGGATAAAAAAGCATTTAAAAAGGCTGATCTTGTCGATACAAATTTGTGTTTACTTTTGAATGCTTGTTCCATTAAGAATAGGATGGACTCTTTAAAAGTGTATTTAAATTCTTTACACGTGATCCCTGTTTTAATCTGCATAACCGAAACTTGGTTAAGTCCAGAAGACTCGGATAACCCCTTTTTATCAGAAGAATATAATGTAATTAGAATGGATCGAACTAAAGTAGACGTTCGAGGAGGAGTATTACCTAAAGTTGGGGGTGGTGTGCTGGTTTACGTGTTGAAGAACGTTAAATTTGTTGTCTGTGATCAATTAAGTGGCAAGGGGTGTGAGGCGTTGTGGATAGATATTTTTGGATCTGACGGGAGGCGTAACAGGGTAGGGGTGGTTTATCATTCACCCACTCCTGGAGTGTCAGATTTAGATGCGATTTTTCAAAATATACTCGATGCTAAAAGAGATTGTCAAAATTGTTTTGTAGTTGGTGATTGGCAAGTGCCATTTGCTGGTGGTTGTGAAAGATCTCAAAGTTTTCTTGATTTTTTTTACAGAAAACGGATTTGTTCAATTTGTAAAAGAGCCAACTCATTTTATTTCACCGTTCAATACGCTTGACTTGGTTTTTGGTCAAACCAAATTCAGTGTGTCCAATATTTCTGTAGATGAACCTTTAGATTCAAGCAAGCATGGTATTATACATTTCATTCCAAACTTTAACCTTTCAAAACAACGTTCAGAATTTGGGCATAACAGAGATTTTTTAAGGGCTGATTATGATAGTATGCTGGCATTTTTTAGTGGGGGGATCGGGCCCCCCACTTTTCGGTCCCCCCCTCCACTTTTCGGAGCCCCCCCACCTTCATCCCCCCTACTTTTTTGGGGGTCGCCCAAAAGTGTTGAAAAATTAAGTTTTTGAGGTCAAATTTTCAAAAATTTTCTACCAAACTTGCCCGGAAAAAATGAACTTTGACAAGTCTACATTTTGATACATATTTTAAAACAGGGTATTTTCCTGTATTGACCACTTTTTGACATTTATAAAGCGATTTCTGCGCATACCGCACACATAGGAAAACTTTTTTATACTAATTTTTGATTATCTATATGTAATAAAATAGGCTACTGTCTGAGGGTTAATTCTAGTTAAAGTTGGCCTCTCAATAGCACTGGCATTAGGTAATTTCAGTAATTGCGGGAGATTTCACCTCCAACCCATAGATTAGCCTACAATTACTACAATATCAAACACCTATCTTAATGGATTTCCACGGTTTTTTTAGCAAATTGGGGGCATTTGCCCACTCCGCCAAACGTTTGCCCACTCAAACTTAAATTTGCCCAGCAGATGTAAAAGAAGTGAACATTTTTATTACGGTTTTATTGCTAATTTTCAAAAAATTTCAAATTTTTTTCTGGAGGGCTGCCGCCCCCCAGACCCCTGTAGTGGTTCCTGTTTCACTGCTAAATTGTAATTTGATTAACTTTGCTTCACTTCACTTATTGTCTATTTGTAAATATGTCTCCTCGAAATCATGCAGAATTTGTATATATAAAATGTTTTGCAATTCAAGCTTATTTATAAGCTGCAGAAAGTAGAAACTATGGCTCAAAACATGTGCAAAAGTATCAAAATGTGAAAAATTCGTTCAGCTACTGGGGGGCTGCGCCCCCAGACTCCCTGCTGTTGTTTTATTATGTTTTAATGCGTATAAGAACCCTGTATTGTATTAAAATAAAGATTGTTTAAGGCACAACTAAAGAAAACTACAAGAATTTAAGGCACAACTAAAGAAAACGACCAGAAATTCAATGGCATGGAATAAAACACCTTATTAACTAAAAAACTATGTTAAAATTAAGGTTAAAAATGGCTTAGCAAAATTTTGTAATTTTGTCCACCGATCTCTAAATTTGCCCACGCATTCCTAAGTCTACCCACTAAAATGCCCATTGGCCATTTTGAAAAAACCCTGATTATCTTCACTCAACAATGTCACTAGGGGCTTCTTCTTCAGGATTTCACCCAATTATAGCTTTGCATTACCCACTTGTATCAGATTGAGAAAACTAGATATGCAACCAGAAGAGCACCTGATTCATCTAGGAAGCAGTTTTATCCCTTCCGTTCCCTGATATGAAAGTTGGGTAATAATTCCCTATGGAAGACAAGGTTCTATTAATTTGAAATGCGGAGACACATACGGTTTCAACTCAAAATGGCATAAGTGAAGAACAGTAACTTTTAAATCATAACAGTATACTACAAAGTAGGAATCTAACTATCCACAGAGTACAATGACACTTGCGATTCCAGAGTTGCAGATACGTCCCAACCCTAAAGCTTTGCAACATTTCAGATATCAAATGAAAGATTTATCAGTGTGCTTGACTTCAGCCAGTGGCTCACTCTCGACTTCAACTTACGCTTACCGACGAAATACTCCAAGAAATCAAGATAAAGATAAATACAGAATTACATTGGCGATGTAGATAAATCGTGATTGTGCCGGGACTAATGTTGGACTGTGAGTTCAAGGTAAACTGAGACCAGACACATCAAACTCTTTCCAAGACAACGCTCAGCCTGAGCCAAAATATCACGCTCGCACTGAGCTAGAGTAATAACCACGGAGAGAAAAATACGACTAACTTCAACCGAGTCCGCCTCAAGACTGATTGCTTGGAGAAAAGCAAGATTAACTCTGGGTTATTCACCCAGCGTTTCAGTCTTTGTCCTGACAGTACCTGTCAGTCAGTATTTGCGGTCTCTCTTGCAAGTCTTTATCGGAGCCCATAATTTTTGACTAAACTAAAATTTTGCATCTTATCTCTTTAGGTTGTTTGCTAAGGGGCTAATACCTGGGGACGAAAAACACCTTAGGTAATTTGTTTCTAATCTTAATTGCAAATATTTTCCCCATTTTCTGACAATTCCACAAGATTAATCACAGAAACCCCACAATCAGGAATATTCCATCTCAACAACTACAATAATGCCATGTACAGGGTGTGACAGCAGTCTAATTAATAATTACCAACAATTAATTAATTATCAATCAATCAACCAATCAATTAATTAATTAATTACCAACTTCTTAACCAATCTGACAATCCCGACCACAAAATAGAATAAACAAACAAACCATCAAACAAACAAACAAACAAACACACAAACAACGCTTACATTTTAAATTCACGAAATTCATTTTAGTTCTCATCATTTTGTCAACTCATTAGATTCATTTAACCCTTTCAGCAACCGATTGCACAAATCTAGGAACCTACTGTATTATACAGAGAAACAAAGGCAATTACCGGTCCTGAGACCCATCAAAATATACATACGAAAAACAGCAAAACCCAGCATACCCATCACGCACATAATTGGTGCAGATCAGGTTTATGTTTGATTTCCTAATTTCACTCTGGGTCAATTTTAACAGATGGTCAAAAATGGAACATTTAACGTTTGGACTTTGTAAATTTCACTAAGTTCCAAAAAAGTCATCAAAATAGCGTTTTTCGGCCATTTGGTTGTAACCATATATGAACACGATGAGCATACTGCCGAAACCGATGGATGAGACCCTCAGGCCCCGTGGTTCCTCGCCCAGGGTCGCACCTAACGTTGTTGAACGTTGAAAGTTGGAAAACATCCCTAACGCCCTAAATCTGCCGACGCCGTATCTCGCCTGGTTCATCTGGTTCAGCTGGTTCAACAGTGAAACAGCCCCTTGTTCAAGCTGTCAACAAAGAAATTAGTCCATAAACAGTTTAAAACAGCGTCTTAGGCCTTTGGGTGGTAGCCATATATAGTAAATCGGGGTAGCTAAACAAGTTTGGCACACTGCCGACGCTGTATCTTGCCTGGTTCATCTGGTTCAGGTGGTCAGTGAACCAGCCCCTAGTTCAAGCTGTCAACAAAGAAATTAGTCTACAAACCATTTTAAACAGCGTTTTTCGGCCTTTGGGTGGTAGCCATATATAGTAAATCGGGTCGCTAAACAAGTTGAGCATACTGCCGACGCCGTATCTCGCCTGGTTCATCTGGTTCAGCTGGGTAACAGTGAACCAGCTCCTAGTTCAAGTGTTAACAAAGAAATTGTCTATAAACTATTTAAAACAGAGTTTTCGGCCTTGTAGTGGTAGCCATATATAGTAAATCGGGGTCGCTAAACAAGTTGTGCATACTGTCGTTGCTGCATCCCGCCTGGTTCATCTGGTTCAGCTGGTCAGTGAACCAGCCCCTAGTTCAAGCTGTCAACAAACAAATTAGTCTATAAACCATTTTAAACAGCGTTTTTCGGCCTAGGTGTGGTACCCATATATAGTAAATCGGGGTCGCTAAACACGATGAGCATAGTGCCGGCGCCGTATCTCGCATGGTTCATCTGGTTCAGCTGGTTCAACAGTGAACCAGCCCCCAAGTTCAAGCTGTAAACAGAAAAATTGGTCTATAACCCATTTAAGACAGCGTTTTCGGCCTTTGGGTGGTAGCCATATATAGTAAATCGGGTCGCTAAACAAGAAGAGCATACTGCCGACGCCGTATCTCGCCTGGTTCATCTGGTTCAGCTGGGTAACAGTGAACCAGCTACTAGTTCAAGTGTTAACAAAGAAATTGGTCTATAAACTATTTAAAACAGAGTTTTCGGCCTTGTAGTGGTAGCCATATATAGTAAATCGGGGTCGCTAAACAAGTTGAGCATACTGTCGTTGCTGCATCCCGCCTGGTTCATCTGGTTCAGCTGGTCAGTGAACCAGCCCCTAGTTCAAGCTGTCAACAAACAAATTAGTCTATAAACCATTTAAAACAGAGTTTTCGGCCTTGGAGTGGTAGCCATATATAGTAAATCGGGGTCGCTAAACAAGTTGAGCATACTGCCGTTGCTGTATCCCGCCTGGTTCATCTGGTTCAGCTGGGTAACAGTGAACCAGCTCCTAGTTCAAGTGTTAACAAAAAATTGGTCTATAAACCATTTAAAACAGAGTTTTCGGCCTTGGAGTGGTACCCATATATAGTAAATCTGGGCCGCTGAACAAGAATAGCATAGTGCTGACGTCGTATTCGCCTGGCTCATCTGATTTAACTGGTTCAAAGTTGAACCAGTTCCTGGTTCAAGCTACTGGAGATAGCTGGAAGGCTGAGGCTTTGCATACAAAGGTTATTGGGCGTGGGTAATTTAGTGGTGGGATTTGTGATTTCTGCTGCCACAGTTATGACAGCGTTCCTAAGAACAAAACGGAGGACAAGTAGGAAAGATGTTCCTTGCAGTCGCATGAAGACGTTAATATGAGCTATGATGGCGAACATTTAAATATGTCAAGGACAAGATTTAAAATGTTTAATATAAACCAACATCTAAATAAGTAGAGGACAAGATGTAAACGGCTAATATGAGCCGCTACGTTTCTCTTTTGCCCATATTGACGCGAACAAAATGGCAAAGGTGCAGTTTACAGTTGGCATTAAGTATCAGTGTTCACGTCTTGGGATGTGGCGACGGAGAAGAAAACATACAGTATATTTTATAATTTTGACTATTGTTAACACACGTTATTACATACAGCAATGCTTCGTTAAAGTAAGTTGAGTACGTACCGTAACGTTACATAAGCTTTGCAAAACTAATATTTACATTCGTCGTCATTCAAGCAGACCTAAGTAAACGAAAGCTAAATGAGCGTCAATATGAGCCCAAGAGAAACCTAGCGGCTTATATTAGCCGTTTACATCTTGTCCTGTACTTAGTTAAAAGTTGGCTCACATTAAACATTTTAAATCTTGTCCTTGACACATTTAAATGTTGATCATCATAGCTCATATTGACTTTTTCATGCTACTGCAAGGAGCATTTTCCTACTTGTGAAAGTATGAAAGGCAAATGCAAGAATTCATCAAAAACTGTTTGATTGTTTAGCAAAGAGTCCGCCATATTGAGTCACTTTTATGACTCCAAGCTGTTTCGACGGCTAATCTAAACTATTATATATTAGAATGAAAAACAATTACGTCATGTTATAGGTAGCTACTTGTGATGAGGAAATAGATACGTGTCCGAGGTAATTCTACGTTTATAAAATACTACAAGATTATAAACAAAAGAAAGAAATATGTCACTACAGCACGTCCCACCCGAAAAGTTCAAGCCTGAGGTGGGGATCGAACTACAACCTTTGGCTATCTTGGCCAACGATATACCGATTAAGCCACCCAGGCACAATATAACTAACCTTAAGTCTGAATTCGTTCCCAAACTGTAGTGATATGTTTTTGAATAGGCATATAGCCCTGCCAAAGACACACACCCCGCGAGACAATCTCTAGCTGACAGGTGGTGCACGATGGCTGTAGAATAATACAAGACTATAAATGAAAGAACGAAGGATGTCACTACTCACCTTCGACCCGAAAAATTCGGGCCTGAGGTGTGGATAGAACCACAACCTGATAACTGATTTTAACGAGATTGCAAATAAATGTAGTTTACGTAGTCAGTTAAAACCTAGACAGCTGCCAATCCAACTGTCCGCAGCGAAAACTTATTTTGCTGGAAATAACCCTAGAAAACACAGGAGTAGCCAATATCCAATAAACAATAATTTTAAATATCTGTGATGAACTGTAAGTGTGTTGTTTATTATGTACTCCTTAGAAAGAGCAACACACTTGCCCGTAACTTTTATGCAATGTACGGATCGCCTGTTGACTACATATGGAAACGCTCGCTTACTGTTTTCCTGTCAGATAGCGTCCGGTGATGTTGACTGATCTTGGCGAGTCGTGCTTTTAAAGGGAGGCGTCGTAATTTTTAGTGCTAAAGCTTTATAATTTTCAGGAAAAATCGAGCAACTGTACGTGTCGTCTTCAGAACTTTAATGTATACGTCTTACATTGAAGACCTGCGCTGTGTAAGTAAATCGTACTTTTGCTGTTACTGTAATATCACAGTTCTGAAATCAATAATTCAGTGCACATAATGCAGTATCCTCAGTCACATTAGGTATTCGCGCTAAAATATAAGATTTATTCTAAAGAACAGCAAAGACATAGGTCATGGAAAACCTTACATGATGCTCTAAATTGAAGCTTAGCTTAGGCTGCATATTTTTTCTGTTTCAGCAAGTTGTTTCCGATATTGGCTCTGCGTTTGGTGCAGCTCTGGGAATGTCTATAATTAGTATTGTCGAAATTGTATTGGCTTGTGTGGGACATATTGCTCAATAACAGAAAACATTGAGCCAACGTCCCCATAGTGCACTATATTAATACATACGTTTATTAGTTTAGCTTTAGCATTAACTGCTATGTTTTAGTTATAAAAATAATAGTAATAATATTAATACAGTGCAGTCGTTGCCATATTTCTATTCCGATGGAGCAGAACATATTCCCCGATTTTAATGCATGTAATGCATGTAATTTGTCTGTACTGTCTGCTGTATCCTGAACATGGGATGGCACATGTATTTCTTAGAATCAACAGAAAATGAAATTAAATCAGCGGTGTTGTATTTAAATTTTGTTCCTAAAGTATCTTTGAATTTTACGGCATAAGTCTTGCGAAATTAAGCAGTATATACGCTCTGGTGTTATTTGTAATTCAAATACTCCGCAATTATAATTTATCGATTGCTGAAAGCAGACAGCTTGATCAATTCCCCGAGAATGGAAATTATTTATTGCTAATCAACTGAGATAGCTTTAATGTGGTGATTCCTTTAATAGCAGATACCAATATTGAACCATTATTACTCATGCGCTACTTAGATTTAAGACGCCATCTTTATATCAAAATGTTTAACATATTGTCTTTTTAATAATTTCTTTCTCATTCCAAAGACAAACTTCTAGTTAAATGACATTGTTATCTAGTTCTAAGTTTGAAAGAGCTTGAGCACGAATAACATTGCCTAAAACACTGTAATGACGTGAGCTCTTGAAAAAAGTAACGTTTATGGTAACCTTTGGGTAATATTTGGGTGTTATGACACAAATGGATGTTTAGACTCTGACAATTTCATGTTAACGGACGTTAGCCAGCATAATTCGCTTATCACTACCATAGGATCATCAAATTCCACCACCGGAATCAGGAATTGATGGTCTATAATTCCTAGGATTTATGAACTAATGTGAATAAATGTAACGGCCAAATGTTTAGTTTCCAGGTTTACCGTTTCTACACATTTTCGGCATAACTTAAACAAGTTACCCCTTAAAAGGGGAATAATACCGCCGTAGAGTTTGGAATTTATGTGTTCAACGTTTTGTTTGTTTTCATCACACTGTTCATAGTATGATCATAGTGTACGGTGACGTTAGCTTTTGACTAAAGTTTCAACTCCCCGTCATTTGCCGTCTCTGAGACAAAAGAATGGGAGTATTTTATTGCCATTTGTGAAACAAAATTCTACTGGAAGAAGGATTCGATCTGTGTCCGGACCAGCGCCAAGCGGACACCCTAACCACTACACTACTCTGACAATAACGTTTTTATTGAGTAAACTGCGAAAGAGAAAATTATCATTTATCTATATATGTTTATTTTAAACAATTTATTTTATCTAAATTCTAAAGCAAAGCAAACACTAATGAAATAAATACAGAGCAAGCTCAGACTCAGTCTTAGGACACGAAAATTGCAACAACAGTTTTAGTATTTATTGATCTGTTAAACCCTGCCAATCAAGTGGCAGGCAAATAACGCCCGATTTTCGGTAGTATGAGAAAAGGCAGAGAGTGATCGTTTGCAAAACAAATTACAGGGCATTGAAAATGAACTAAATCGACTGTAATGATGCTCTAAAAATTGCAAAATCTTAGAAAAATTGTTGGGCAAAAAAACCTGCGTAACAGGGACATGTGTTGAAGATAGGACGGAAATCCTCCGCGCCAAGCAATTTACATGCAAAACATATGAATTCAGATGGGTCAACCCATTACAAGTATACCGCCTCCGACGGTATAAAAATTCGATCTCAATTACGGCTAAAGAATTAGTTTTAGTCAACGAAACCTTAGAATTTCAAAAGATCGCAAAAATCCCCGGACACAGCAATTAGTAAAACCATTTTTTAAATTTTCTTGAAGTTTACATAATGTATATACGATAAACCGTTTTTAATCTATGCGTCCCATGATTTCTCACATCTTACACAAATATAAAATATACAATTTCAGTTAATATATGCATGTCTAGTTTCTTTTGAGATTCATTGGGCAAGCGACTTTGTGTAAAACAACCAGTCATAGTTATCGGCCCAATTCAGAGTTGGGCCAAGTCATACCAAACCTTTATTTTGAGTCAAAGTGAAAAATTCCGAGTCTTTTGAGTATACCTCAAACAATTATTAAAATCAGTTTTCAATGAACTATACACATCTACATTCATACAAACATTCATACATATTCATTTACTTGCTTACAAATTACAATAATTATGGCTGATCTTGTGTATCCAAAGAGGATTCCACCAAGCCTACTTAAAGAAGCCAACTGCAGTTTTGCTAAATTTGGACACGTCGCCTACAGCAAACGACATGATTGTTCTAATTCAACGTTTCTCCATCCCACTTACAGAAGCCACTCCCTATCCCTGCAATCTTGACGTTGCGAAATCTCAAGCTTCCTGTGTTCAGTGTTACTTAATCTTAGCAGACTGTATTCAGGACAGCCACATGTATAAATATAGCAAAGTGAGGAACCTGTCTGAGGTCTTATTGGCCCAAGCTAATCCGTTGTGAACAGTTATGGTTCTATCCCAATCAAAGTTCCGAGGAAAAACAAAAAAGCAGTCAGCTTGGAGCAGCACATCGATTTGCCATTTTCGTAGTGGTTTTCCATTTAATAATTTGCCGGGCGAACTAAAAGACGATTCTCGAAGTTGGTAATTTAGTAATTATTTTTAGGTGGTCTTGTCAGATACAGAGTCCGGATGTTGCAGCAATGCAACATATGACAGAAGACAGCAATTTATTACTCTGACCTACAAAGAAGCAGGTTAGGAAATGGAGATCCATTTAATCCATTACAACTTCCTTACTTCGGTTGCTTCGATGAAAGTTGTACTCAGTAATCTTCGCACTATTTCAGCGTCATCGATTACTGTTTTTCACATTGTTTGCTTTGGTGATCAGATGAGCGTGATACTCATAATTCACTCAACATTTGTTCAATTGCTCCTGAGATCCTGACGGGGCATTGTCCTGCTAAACTCCTATTTTTATGCTAAAGTCATTGTTCTCAGCGTGGAGACTAACAACAACAACAGCGTAACAACAGAAATCGATACGAAGCAAATTTGACAGAAAAGACTACTTTTATGATCATTGTGCTTGCGATGACCGTACTGTATTCCCGCATAAATTTTAGTAAAATTTAGTGGAACTCTGATGGCAACAGGCTTTTAACAGAAAACCTCACTGATCTGTCCGTAGTTAATTGCGTTCATAAATCATCACCAAGTTGATAAATTACAAATTACAAATCTAAAATCAAAGTTTCGATTCAACTTTTCGTTAGCTTAATATAAGCTAAAGTTGTAAGCTTAGGATACAAGCTTATGCTAAGCTAACGAAAAGTTGAATCGAAAAACCTGGTTTCAGATTCGTGATGAGCGCCACAGAAAACCCCTGTATGTAAGTTTTCAGCAAAATCCTGGACAAAAATTTTTTGATCCCGTTGGTCCCCCGTTACCAACAACTAAAATTTAAAATTCTTTAAAATTTTTTTAGAAGTTTAAGATTTTTGCATTTTTGAAATCAGCAGCTCCGAAAACCTACGCATACGAAATTTCAACTCAATCCGTCAAATTGTGATTCTTCGGAGCTGTAGGGGAGGGGATAATGGGAAAGACCCGAATTTTTGAGACTATTTACAGTTTGAGCGGTTTTCTATTGAAACATTGCAAGTTAAGAGGGAGGCTACGAATTTCACTAAAAGTTCGGTGTTGGAAAAGCTAGCTAGTCTTTTGCCACATAATAGTATTAGGTTTGGTGTAAAATATTTTAAAGTTTGAAAGAATTCCGTGCAGCATAGCGTCCTGTGGAGCCATCAGAAGTTGGTGTTGTCGGTCCAAAGCTCGACATGACACGTACACAATCTTCGCCTCGCCCTGATCGCTATTGGCAAGGTACGGTACCCAAATTTTCCAGAAATAGTTCTGACATATAGCGCTTTGATATCTTGTAAAAATAATCCTTAGATCAATGTATACTTTTCTGTGAGATACAATCAAAGTGCGAAAAATTGGGTGTTGTAGGTCTATACGGGTGGAGACTAACTAACGTCTAATGAGCTCTGGTTTGCCAAATGAACCCAAATTTGCTCCAATTCATTCTCCAAGTGTCTGTCTTAACTTATGTAAAAATGACGTGATTTTGTTAATCCCTGTCTTAACTTATGTAAAAATGACGTGATTTCGTTAATCCCTGCGTTCGCAGTGCTAGATTACATTATCGATATTGCCGCTGTAATTTGGTGCCATTTTGAAGATGTGAGCCAATTGCTCCAAATTACTGTGGCAGAATCGGCTGAAACTTTGAGCATTACAGGCCAGTGAGTGTACCAAGATATGCAGAAAGCTAGGTCGCTAAACCTCGCTGCAGTGTTTAGAAATGCTAGATTGATTTCTCGAAGTATGGATGGCTTTCGTGCCTTTGTTCATTCATACGTGTGGTAACTATACTAGCTAGCTTAGCATCGAAAGTTCCAGTCTTTTTCTGTAACACACTCCGAAAGGGTCTGTCACTACGGCATACAAGTGTTGTCTCATTTCGAGGGGCTCAGCTTTGCTTTATTCTACCTTATAAGAAATTGAATTGAAACATGTGCAGACGAACTAGTGAAATCCTGTTATCTCGCCTGTCGCCAACATGCACCCTACATCATTAGGAATTAGATGGAAACAGTTAGAAGGATTTGAATCGGTTTATTGCAGTTTTTCTTCTGAAAAAAACTTCTGCGAATCCAGACGAACATGTTACCCATGTTAGAAATAAATGTGTTAATCTGCTTATAAGCCTACAGCAATTGATCTGTTCCTGACAGTTGTATGGGGCTGCCCGGCCTAAAGCACCCTACTTCTTCCCCTCTTATGTCAGACGGAATTAGAGTCAGAACGAGAGGGCCTAGAGAAAGTGAGGACTAAATCACAGTCTTAATCAGAAACACAACCTATCTATACCTTTTTCGTCTTTCGCGAAACTGCAACACTCTCTCTCTCTCTCTCTCTCTCTTGTATGGGGGAATCCGGGTTAGGTACAATTGCGTCCAATTGAGCTCATCGGTTAATGACATAACCTGTCACCTCAGCAAAACTGCTCACAACCACAAACCCAAGTGCTCACATGTTGATAAAAATAGAATTGTTGTCAGTCAGTAAGACAGTAAGACAGTAAGACAGTAAGCTGCCGTACATGGATACGCAGTGGCAAATTCAATATTTTATTTGCGAAGTAGAAAACTAAAATAAATGGTCTACCAGAAGTTACGCCACTTTCGAGCTTCAACATTCAAAAATACAAGCTAGTGAACGTACAGAAAACAGTACCAGGTACCGATTTGTGTGGAGGGTGGTCAGCCGTTATCCTGCAGATCATGTCCCAAGCGTAATAACTAAGTGTGTGACGCTTAGTTGTTATGTACTCTTGGTGTAACATTGTCATTTCCAGCGCAGCATTATACGTTTGGTACTTCGTGAATTAAAGGCCGGTTCACACTGACGCCTTAAAACTCAGTTTTAAGGTTTTAAGGTTTTAAGCTTTAAGCGACGGTGTTCACACTGAGTTTTAAGTTTTTAGTTTTAAGTTTTAAGAGCTCCTTAAAACTTAAAACTGGACTTGAAAATTGTTCAAGTCTTAAAACTAGTTTTAAGGATTTTAGTGCAGAACATAGCGTTTTGATTGACAGCTAGAGCAATCCTACCCTGTTAAAACTTAAAACTGGCAATCCAGTGTGAATCAATCCTTGCTAAAACTAAATTTCTTAAAACTAAAAACGTTAAAACTTAAAACCTTAAAACTTAAAACTTCGGCAGTGTGAACCAGGCTTAAATGAGAGAATGTACATTAAATAAAATTAGCACAAAGCTGATTGTTACGAATATTGGCTAAACAAAAATGTTACCACGACAATGATAAGCTGTCTCTGTTAACATTCCCTGAGTATACCATTGTGTCAACTTCAATTAATGTTGTGAAACATGTAGCTTAACGATTTTTCGATTTGGTGTCGATTTGTCGCAAAATCTCAATCGACATTATTTTTACCATGGACGCGGAAGGCAAGTAGTCGAATTTTATAAAAGTCTTAAAGGCCTGAAGTCTGTAACCGACATGACCGCGTAATGAATTTAAAGTAATGTTTTTTGAATTTAATTATTCAGATTTGCCCTAAATTTAGTTATATATTGCCTTTTTCTCTCACAATCCATCACTGCATTTCTTGGTAATATTGCTACTGATGGTGATAATGAGTTAGCTTTGGTGGAGTAAATGTTAATTGCAAAGTTGTTAAGCTTATATATGTTACGTTCAAAGCCGGAAATTATACATTTCGGGAAATGAATAACTATTTTGTAAGGGAAGCAGAAGCAGGCATAGCAAAGAGTGATAAGCCTAATATGGGAGTTCAGCTGATGGCCCTGTGGTGTAGTGATTAGCACGTCTGTCTCAAAAAGGCCGTTGTTCGAACCCTGGCTGGGCCAATTCATTACTTTTAATGCTGAGTGAAAAGCTAAAACTCCCTCTTCCCTTCGCTCTCAAAGGCCCTGGTAGGGTGTCCGACGTCTCCCGTTCAAGCTTGTACTCGGTTTCTTCTTGGTCTACCAGCCCTGGTAGAAGCTCTACATGTGGCGAGGCTGCCTCAGGACTCGGATTGGACTCCTGTCTACGGTCCCCCAGTAGTTGTTTCTAAATTGGTTGGATCATAAAGGGGTCTTGAACGTGCGTCGGGGGAGCACTGGCATACTGGGCTCAGAGTGCCCTGCGCTCGGTTTGATTCCGAGTTGAGTAAACCGCAGGACGCATTCTTAGTCAAAAGGTGAAATGGATAGTCTCTTGCTATACAAAACTCGAAATTGGAAATTGTGAAATGTTTCTCCATGAGAAAAGTCCCATTGAAGAATGGGAACGTAGAGATGGAAATTTGTATAGTGGTGTGTTGAACAAATTAGGCCACCCAGCTTTTCGGCATAAGTTCTCTCGGTTTGCGAATCACTGAAAAATTGCACTGTGCCAAGTTTTGAAAATGTCCATTGTTGCCCCGTCTAACCGTATTCGTAACCGCAATGGTAGCGAAGAAAGTGATGGTGGATGAAAGTGAATAAATTCTATAAATAAATAAATCCCGAAATCACCGATATCTAGAAGGCAAGTAAATTCTTTAATACGAAGAAATAATATTTTATTTTCGCTTTTGTTTAAAATTGATGTTTCGCAAATATTTTTGAAATTAAAAATGTTTTTGAAATGGAATTATTCATATTCCAGGATTTCAAATATTCCAAATTACACAAACCATATTGAGATCAAAGCAGGTTGTCCATGTAAGGTGATAAAATGTGAATAGCAATGTGAATAGCAACGAGCAATTTCGAGTAATTAAGGCAAGTAGATGGAGCTTTTTTATGAGAAACATATAACAACATCCTATTTCTGTTTTATACAGCAGGGGACTATCAAATTCGCGTTTTGGATGGAAGAGCCATTCATTTCGCGAATAGAATGGCATGAGTTTTCGCGTTTTGAATAAGAATAGCTATGCATTCTTGGTTTTGAATAAAATGATTATTCAGTTCGCAAAAAGTATAATTTTTGGTTTGAACGTAACAAATATAGTAATTAGGCGTTACATGCCTGCAGCAGCAAGGCTCTCGGCTCGTACTAGGCTTACTTCATATTGTGTTGGCAACTGACTTAAGAATTTGGTTGAAACTGTGTTGAAATCGAGTTGAAACAAGTCGAACCCGGATTCACCTTACACAGACTCAAAACTGACAGCACTAGGTTAATCATCGGGAGTTCAGCTAACCCAGAACTTTCGGAAATGAACCCAAAAAATGGGTTTCACCCAGGCTGAACTGAACCCGAAATTGATTACGCCGGTCCCATAAGTTGTATTTGCAGAACCAAGCCAAAGGCCATTCAAATATTTGTAATTTTATATTCAAGTACATCAGTTTGCATAAATTTAAAATAGCAAAAAGCTTGTGCGATACGTACTGAATGACTGTATTAATTCATAATTATGTTTGTCAAGGATAACACATTTTTCATACCACAATTTTGTTTTCACATTCGTAGTTTAGTAATACGCTTATGGATCTGCAGTAGGTACTCTTATCATTGTTCTATCCCTTTTTCAGGTTTTCCGGAACTCAGAGACTTACCTGAATCGATATTTGGTAAAGACATTATGAAACGGTTCATACTTGCATCACTGTTGCTAAGTTTTTGCACTAGCGTCTTAAATGCAGCTCCGTTAAGACAGTCGCATTCGGAACTAAGGGGAAATGAGGGAGAAAGTGTGTCAGAAACTGCTACAGATCCGCATGATCACTCAGTGAACCATCAACACCCGATTTTAGAGTCTGCGTGGCTGCAAGAAGCGAAAGTACGTCAGAATTGATTCTTAGCATCTTGATCCTCTTAATCGAAGAAGAATCAACCTTCGAGTCGAGTTTTTGCTAACTTGATTTGTTACATTTATTGTTTGCACATTATTATTACTATTATTATTATTTTACTATTATTATTTATATTATAATTTATTTAAATAACTAAATAAAATTATGAAATTTTATATTACACTTTTAATCATAACTTTCAAAAATCACGCTAACAATAACATATCGTTAACACCAAAACCCTTTACCGTGATTTTCGGGACATAGATAAACTAAGGAAATCCTTCTGGTTTACCGGAAAATTCCTCAAATTTTCAAGCCCTAGTGGCACTATCGCCAGTAGAAGAAATTGGAATGTCTAAAAAATAAATGGCTGTTGTACATTTTACGGGGACAGGAAACCCTGCAGTTCGTTAATTGCCTTCTTTCCACTTAAGTCAAAACTCAGAAACAATAGAGAACTGAGAATGGTAGGTCAAAGACAATGACCTCAACGACTGTCCTCGTAAAATGAATAGGAAAGGAAATTCTGTCCCCGCAGACAAAATGAACTTTATGGAAATGACATTATGAGAGAGGTGCTGAGAAAGGAAAGCACATGATACCCAACTTACTTAAACTTACGTAAGCCCATAATCGTAACAAGCACTGAAACTCATCATTTAATATCCACAATTTCAAAATTATTTTGGATAAATTTTCAAATTAAGACTTAATTAAAATATAAAACTCTGAAAGTCATATAAAGATATAAATTTATCATGAAATAAAAATTTAGGTGTTTAAAAACTGTATTTACTTTCCCTACAGTCCATTTAGTCTGCTGAGACAGAATTTACTTTCCTGTTCATTTTACAGGGTCAGTCGTTGAGGTCATAGCCTTTGACCTACCCCTCTCAGTTCCTTATTCTTTCTGAGCTTTGACTCAACTGGGAAAAAGTCACTTAACGCAATGCAGGGGTTTCTGACCCCGTAAGATGTACAACAGCCAAATAAATTTACAGTTTTGATGACAGATCGACTCTTACTTGAAAATTTCGAATTGTTTTGTTTTCTTTCTGTTCTAAGCAAAATATTCCAACTTTCGGATCTTGACGGAACTAATCTTAATTCAATAAGATTCAATAGTTTCATAAATTTTCACAATTTTTAGACTTCCGAATATTTAACATCTTATTACAAATAGATAAGTAGCGATCCAAATGTAAGATCTAAAGCTAACTTTCGAGCGCACCTGGCATATAAGTAATAAAATGTGTAATGGAATTAATAAAATGAAATGTTAAAATAACCTAAAATCAGCTTTAAAAGAGGTTTCAAAATAATCAAATCACCAGGACGAATTCTCATGCCATGGAATTGTGAAGAAGAGCGAAGGTCATCAACATGGAATGTAATTATTGAATAATGTCCAAGCAATAATTGTATAGATTATCATGTTTGTTTAGCTAGAGTTGCCAGTATTTAGTAGAAATCAGGAAATTCACCAATAGGGTTCAAGGTTCACATTCAACTAAGACATTAATACTGGTCATAAACACGATTCTAAGTCTAATTAAGTCTTACTAATGCGTGACTACTAATGATACTAATTCGGGAAAGGTGGAATAAGGATACTTTAGCCCTAATTCCTTCGGTTTACCATCCCTTCAGCAAATGGAGTTGTTACTCCCACACGAAGATAACAGTCGACAACTAAACTAAACTAGGTGAATTGGTGAGTACCGCCCATAGTAGTCAAGTATAGCCCTCCCCGTAAAGATAATTTAATTACCAATACTCGTATGTTAGTCAGCAGGAAGTCATAAACCTGAAACACAAAGTTTATGTGTATAATTAAGGTGAAAATTAGTCGTAAAATTGCCTTTAAAATGGAAATGTACACCTAAAACAACAAATATTGGAAGATGGTTCAATATTAGGTACAAAATAGCTAAGTACGTAGTTAGGTAGGGTTAATTAGTGATAATTAGGTATTAACTAGGTAATAATTAGTTAATTTTAGTATTTTTGGTCAGAAAATGACTTGGGCCAATATGAAAGAGAATTTGATTCTGATTCGAAAAATCCAAACCCGACTTTTCAACTCCCAATAATAAGGTTAGAAGGGGGCTAATCTCCTTTATTAATAATATGAAAATAAATGTAAGTAGCTAGATAAACGTAGGTAAGTACGTAGATTATTGTGATGTAAATTTTAACTCATAAAAATTGTATATCGTGCGCAACAATTCAATAAAGTTGCAATATTTCACAAAGTTCTCCCTTTGGTTGCGTTTATGTGTTAGAGAAAGTTTCGCAAAATTTCGCCAAGTTTCGGCACCCAAAATATATCAAAAATGGGTCAGTTGGGGGGCAATAAATCCAAAATCTCATTAATTTCCACCCCCAACGGCCAGCTGGGTCAGCCCGCTGCAGCGCAGCACACGGAAAAGGTGGCAAGCTTCTAGAAGGTTCTAGAATCTTCTAGAAGCTTTGCCTTAAAATCAAAGAAGAAGCGAGCTCCAGGTCTCGCTAATGACCTGTCACCGAGCTGTCAGCAAAGCTGTCAGCTCGGTCCCAAAATTTTATTTTCAAATCAGTGTTCGCTTGAGTGCAACCGAGAGCGGTTGCTTCCCCCCTCCCTTTGTGCGTTCCCTAGTGCAGTTGCTACCTGCATAGGGAATACAACGCACTTCCCCGGTTAGGTCAAAATTAGTACTTTTCTGGCCTTCGGGCCAGAAAAGAATTGAGTATAAACAGCGAACGCTCCCAAACTAGGGCCAAATAGGTCTTCTATACCTGGCCACGAACTGAGAAAAAAACGCTAGGATTTCAGAGGCCATTTTGGCCATTTTTTTAGCATTTTTAGGCCTTTGGGCCAGTTTTTTATCATATGACTATTGGGGTCTTCAGGCCATTTTTCTATACATTTTTGGGCCTGCGGGCCATTTTTCCTATACACTTTTGAGGCCAATGGGCCAATTTTTATACGCATTTTGGGCTAGCGAGCCCCACCTTTTCCATTTATTGGGCCTGAGGCCATTCTTTAGTTTTCTAGCATGTGTGGGCTCTTGAGCCACTTTATTTCTTCTTTATTTGTTATTGTTATTATTATTATTTTATTATTTTAATA